>RJWH01005027.1:0-87869 GCA_004363575.1 Solenodon paradoxus | reverse complement strand
CACTGTGGGGATATCTCTGGCACCGTGGGGTTATCTCTGGCACCGGGGGGTCATCTCTGGCACCGTGGGGTTATCTCTGTCACTGTGGGGTTATCTCTGTCACTGTGGGGTTATCTCTGGCACTGCAGGGGTTATTGGAAATTTCTGGCACTGAGGTGGTTAAAACGGTGTGTATTTTAGATAGGACATTTTGAGTAGGATTTATTGGGTCTTCAAATTTGGTTTTCTAGTGGCCCTGGCTGTATACATGAAGTCCCATCAGGACACACGTCATAACTGTGATATGTGATGTCATCACGCAGCACGTCTACTCAGCCCAGCTCCACTCCTAGTGCTGAGCAGCGTTACGGGTCACGCCTCTATTTGTGTAAGAGTTGTTTTCTCTGGGGTGACCTTCCTCACAGCGTGGCCAGCAGTGTGTGCTGGGCAGTACGGGAAGGCGGCGGAGACCAGCTTGGCCACCTAGAGACACGTAACCGTGGAGGATGCGCTGGCTCCGTCCGAGCCCTGATTTCCTCAGTGGAAAAGAAAGGGAGGCAAAACCCAGCGTCGTCTCTGCACATCCGTCATTCTCGATGCCCAAAGCGGAGAAGCAGCCCAGCTCCACGACGATGAGTGGAGAAGACCCGGCGCCTCCGTACCGTGGAGCAGAGCCCGAGCTTCCGAAGGAAGGAAGTCGTGACTCCACGCGGCCGGCGAGCCTCGAGGACTGTGCTCGGGCGAGTAAGCCGTCACCAAAGGACAATTACTGGACAGTTCCCTTGTGGGAGGAGCCCAGAGGGGTCAGATCCTGGGGGCAGGGAGCGGAGTGGTGCCCGCAGGGCCTGGGGACGGGCGGGAGCTCGTGTGCGGCGGGGACGGTTTCCTGGCGGCGCTGAAATGAGTGACACGGCATCGTGGGGGCACTTGGCCGAGCGCACACGCAGGCACGGGGAGGTGCTGATCGCAAGTGAACTTGCTTTACCTCAATTAAAAATAAATTCCCAGTCCCAGGGGCTGTTGAGACAGACCAAGTCCCCCAGGGGCAACTCCGGAGGGAGGTGCCCGGGAAGGGCCGTCTCTTCCCTGCTTCGCGAACGGGGTCTAGGAACCAGCTCACGAACACACAGCGACCCGGTCAGAAGTGAACAGCTGCGGTCCGTCCTTTCTCCCCAGCAAATGCTGAACGAGCAGCCGCGGGTGCCGGAGCCCAGCGCATCAGCAGCGTCCATGCACGATTCCGGAGCCGGGAGGGTAGCGGACGCTGCAGCCCGCAGGCCGTTAGGGAGCAGAGAGGGGCAGGGCCGCGGAGACGGAGTCGGAGAACCCGAGGGGCCTCATGCTGAAGCAGGTGCTGGGGCCGATCCCACGCAGAGGGGGCTCCTGTCCCCGCGACTCAGGCCTCGCCGGAGGGGTGCCGGGGCCCGGTGCTGGGAGAGCCTTTCCGGGTGTCCGCAGCGTGTCGGCAAGTCGCCCTCCGGGACGCTGTGCGTGTCCGGGGGTGTCGCCACCTGTTAGAGGCCACGAAGGCCCCGCCGGCTGCCCAGGACCGCCCCCCTGCAGCGCCCTCCAGCGGCCCCGCTGACAAGCCCAGCAAAGTGGGCGGAGGGAGGTGGGCGCCCGCGGCTCCCGCTGAGTGTCTCAGGCGGCAGTGAGGTGGCGTGGGGTGCAGTGCCCCAGGCAAACTGACGCCACACCAGTCAGTGGTGGGCGAGACAGACCGGCCCGGCCCCGGGCACGTCAGCACGACCCGTGAGTGCGTCCCAGGCTCCGTGGTGGTGACCAGCGCGGGTGTGGGCAGGCCGTCCGTGGGAGTCCTCGTGGACCCCTGTGGGGCGGGGAGCGCTCCCTGAACCAAAGGCCCGACAGCAGGGGTGGCGGCAGGTCCAAAGCCCAGAGGTGGGACACGCCTGTGTTTTGAAGGTAAACAAGGCCAGTGTGTGAGGTGTGCAGTGAACGCAGAGATGACGCTCAGGTGGCAGCTGTGGACAGCACGTGTGCATGAGTGTGAGTGTGCGCACAGGCCTGTGTGTGAATGCGCTGTCCATGAGTGTCTGCAGACACGTGATCTCACACACGCAGGTGTGCGCTCAGATGCAGGGCACATGTGTGAACGTGTGTCTGTGGGAAAGGGCGTGTGCTGAAATGTGTAAAGTGTGCATGTGTGTGTGCCTGAGCGTGCCATGGCCTGTGCGTGCATGCGTTGGCGTGTCTGGTCTGCGGGCTGTGTGCCCGCGCATGTGCACCTGTGATGTGCACTGTGTGAGGGTTTGACACATGTATGCACGTGTGTGCACACACGATGTGCACTGTGTGAGGATGTGGCACACACATGCATGTGTGCACCTGTGATGTGCACTGTGTGAGGACATGGCACACGTATGTGTGTGTGCACCTATGATGTGCACTTGTGAGGATGTGGCACACGCACACATGTGTGCACCAGTGATGTGCACTGTGTGAGGATGTGGCACACGTATGTGTGTGTGCACCTGTGATGTGCACTGTGTGAGGGTGTGGCACACACATGTATGCACGTGTGTGCACACATGATGTGCACTGTGTGAGGGTGTGGCACACACATGCATGTGTGCACCTGTGATGTGCATATGTGTGAGGGCGTGGCACACGTATGCACGTGTGCATGTGCACCTGTGATGTGCACTGTGTGAGGACATGGCACACGTATGCGTGTGCGTGTGCACCTGTGATGTGCACTGTGAGGATGTGGCACACGTATGTGTGTGCGTGTGCACCTGTGATGTGCACTGTGTGAGGGTGTGGCGCACACACATGTGTGCACGTGTGATATGCACTGTGTGAGGGTTTGACACATGTATGCACATGTGTGTGCACATGATGTGCACTGTGTGAGGGTTTGACACATGTATGCACGTGTGTGCACACATGATGTGCACTGTGTGAGGATGTGGCACACACATGCATGTGTGCACCTGTGATGTGCACTGTGTGAGGACATGGCACACGTATGTATGTGTGCACCTATGATGTGCACTGTGTGAGGATGTGGCACACGCACACATGTGTGCACCTGTGATGTGCACTGTGTGAGGGTGTGGCACACACATGCATGTGTGCACCTGTGATGTTCACTGTGTGAGGATGTGGCACACGCATGCGTGTGCGCATGTAGTGAACAGGATTTCAGGTCCTTGTAGGCCAAAGACAGGCATGAACGTTGCTGGGAGGAAGAAGGGAAGCTGCAGGGGCGCGGGAGGAAGCAGAGCAGCAGATCACCGATGTCCTGCCGTCCTGCAGCTGCTGAGGGAGAAGGGGCATCAGGGCAGTGAGGGGCCTCGGACAGTGGCGGCCTGGCTGGGGGAGGCACTGGCGGGCGGGAGGCAGGCGCTGGGGCACCTCACAGGAGCCCGGAACGGGGATGATGGGGGCCGCGTCTGCGAGGGGGCTGCCCGGCTGCGAGTTTCTAAAGGGACGGCAAGTGGCTGCCAGTGACTCTGAGGTTCCCAGAGGCGGTGAGCCTGCTGTCTGCGTGGGGAGGTGCTGGGCGAGGAGGCCCCGCAGGGGTGCAGCTGCGCGTGGCCTGAGTGCTGGGAGCATTCGCTTGTCCCGGGGGCTTCCTCTTGAACACGTGCGCCCCGGGGGCTCCAGCCAGACACTGACCTTGGCGTTTGGTGCCCATTATCTCAGAGCAAACACGCTCGCGGGTGGGCTGAGCTGTCTGTCCCCTGAACAAGAACCTTTGATGCGGGGACAGCAGAGCTTAAGATCTCTAGGGTGGGATGCAGATGTCTGAGTAGAAAAATAACTGGCAAAACCTGAGACTTCTAAGAGCAAATACCTGAAGAGCAAGGAAGGACCCCACCTTAGCAACTAGGGTCTAGGACACACCCTGGATACTGGCACCATTTTCACTCCAGGTACTGGACACGCCCAGGAGGGAGAAGCCCCGCCCCGCAGGTATATGCAGAACCCACCTTCGTGCGTGAGAGGCAGCCGCACAGGCCTTACGTGCGTGCGTTCCCTTGATGCCACTTTCCCGCCCGCAGGGGCTTCAACTCGCTGCTTCTGCTTTTAATAAACTCGTCGTGTGACCTGACCACAGGCTGTCTCCACGAGTCCTTCCTGGACGGACCCCGCGTTCATCGGGCGTCTCAGCTCACCCTCCCCTGAGTCACCTTGAAGAATAAACTGAGACAAACCAGCTCTCTGCCCTCAAGAACGTTGTCCTCTGCTTCCTGCCACCTCACCCGCCAAGAGTGTGCCGAAGACCAAAGGAGCCGTGTCACAGAAACGTCACCCTGTGCCGACTCCCGGGTCTCACTGGGTCCTTGCTGCTCAAATACAAGGTCCTGCCGGGTCTGCAGTGCGTTTTTATTTGCTGACACACTGAGCAGATTTTCTGAAAAGAATCGGCGCATTTCATGGGAGTTGGGGTGCAGAGGGCCCCCTCGGCTGCGTGCACCACCGACTCCCCATGTAAACAAGCACGACTTTCCTGTGGCTTCAGTCCCTCCTGGCTCAGCCTTCTGCATGCGCCGTGGTGCTCCGGCTCCTCACGGCGCCCCAGGGCTGCCTCCGGTGGGTGCTGCCCAGCTCCCTGTGGCTGGAGGTGGGCGCAATGGGGGCTGCCACCCAGGAAGAAGGCCTTCACCTCTTTATTAGAACCCTTGAGGGTCCTGAGGTCGCTTCATTCAAATGTAAATGAAAATCGCTTTTCCAGACCAAAAAGCAAATTGCTTTTTAATGTCTGCTGCTTTGAAGCCCAGGCCTCTCTTCACCAGCTTGGCAGGAATAACTAAAGAGAGACAGCCCTTGAGTCTGCTTTTCAAAATGGTTCAGAACTCTTGCTAGAGTCTTGAGCCCGCTGGAATGGCATTTATTCCCTTCCAGAGTCTGCTGCTCCCTTTCAACCTAAAAGTGTCCTGTCTTATCTCCTCTGGCCTCCACGAAGACCAGAGCGACTTTATTAGTCTGCTTCAGATGTGGCTGAAAGTGACCTGGGTCTCTTCAGTGATAATGAGACGTTTTTCTCATGTGCGAGCCCAGGGGACTCATTTGAGTGACTCAGCGCTTGCTAGGCCCCCGAAGTTCTGGCTGTCACCAGCGCTGGTGCTGGGAGGATGAAATGTGTTCCTGCATCCCTGGGGCCTCTCCTGAGGTGCTGTGTCTCTGATTCAGCTCAGTTCAGTTTGGTAGAGAGTCAGGATGGATTCGAGGGCAGATTTACTAGGCGCGTTTTGACGCTCTTGCTTAATAAAGGTTCCTCATGTGTTAAGTGTCTAATCATCGAAGCCAAGAGTTTCTCTTAATTAGGGCTGATAAAAGCTTTAAGGAAATAGCTAATCCCCTTGTTCTGGGAGCTGGAGGTTTTCTCAGCCTGACATTTGTGCTGGAAGCGTCTAGTCTTCATAAGCTTTAGCAGGGATGCAGCTGCAGCGGGGAAGGGCACTGCCGACGAGCTCCTGGCGAGCCCCGTTTTCACACTGGAAGACCTGCCCGGGTGTCGTGGTGGGACCGTCTCTGTCTGCTTTCCACCGGCTTCAGATGAGCACAAGCACGCCTGCAGAATTACCGTTCAGAAAGACCTTTCTGAAAATTTGTGTCCACGTGTTTCTTTCTCTTGGGAATAAAGGGTCAGCATTTGGGGTAAACAGAGGACACAAGCTATTCAATCTGTTCTCTATTGGTTGTTTTTTTTTCTTTCCTTCTCTTTTCCATAATTGCCTTTTAAAACGTACACCATAGTATGAGTTTTTGAAAAGAATTTGTATTAGTCAATACTTAGCCTGATGCAGTTTTTGAAGTCAGCTTGTTTTTATTTTTTGTTAAAGGAAATCTTGATGAACAGATTCAGCGATCTAAGTGATTGGGTGAATTTACAGTTAAATCTGTGTCTTAACCTTCTAGTAACAGTTTGCATGGCCTGCAAGTGGGTGACTCTCAAGGCTGGAAGGGTAAACGGAACAAGCCACTGGCCGAGGAGATCCGAGCATGCCCGTATCTGTGGGGACGTGGCCATGCCTTGTCATCAGTGCGCCTGGGAGTCTGTTCTTCATTGACGTTGCCTGTGACTGGGCTCTTGGTCACTGATGAAGCGACTCTTGACTGGACACACATTTGGGGTTTTATCCCTCCTTCTTCCCATCACTCCAGAGCCCCACCAGCCAGGGTTTCAGAAAGAGACGCTCTTCCCTGCTCTCGTTTCGCGTCACCCAAGCTGTCGTCCGCGCATCTGTGCGCTAGTCCTTGGTAGTCTTTCATTTACATCCAGGTGGTATGTGTACTCATGTCTTCATTAAGGGATCATCCTCACGCTTTGTTCTATGTGCGTCACCAAATGACTTGAGCGGAGAGGGAGAGCCCGTCCGCATCCAGGGCCCGGCCCACCTTGCACAGACGTTGACGTCCCGTCTCCAGTATTTGGGGCTCCCACCCCAGTCATGGTGAAGCACAGGCATGTTGGCTTTTGCAACCGAGTCTCCTTAGACAGAGCTGCAGCAAGGAGGCTGGCAGGCCAACGTGGTGTCATTTCCTTCATGGAAGGGCATGTATTTCCATGGTACCCGCTGTGGGCTAATAGCTGGAGGCCATCCTCACTCAGGAGCTCTCAGGTTTTGCTTTTTTAAGTTTCTCTGTCTCATAAATTTGTGATTTACTTGTGTGTATTGAGTGTGCCTGTAGTCACACCTATGTCCTTAACCCTCCAGCCAGCACCTGTGTGTCAGACGCAAGGACTTTCCCCGTCAAAGGCCATTCCTCTCCCTCCTCCCCCGCCAGTTCTCTGCCATAATTTTTATTCCTTTGTGTGCTTTTCCATATTCCAACTGCAGGTGAAATCACCTAGTGTTTGTCTTTCTCCTTCTTATAAGGTTTCTATCAAGATGTTGACCAGGGCTGTTGTCATCTGAGCAGGTACTGGGGCTGGACAGGCCACTGCTAAGGGGGATCCTTCTCCTGGCAGCATGTCGTGGGGACTGTTGGTTGTAGGCTGCCGCTCTCTCACATGGTCCTCTGTTCAGTGTGGCTAACACGGGGCAGCGGGCTGCCTTCGGGCGAAGGGAGGCACGAGGGGAGGTGGGAGGGGAGGCGGGAGGGGAGGCACGAGGGGAGGCACGCGGGGAGGCGGGAAGGGAGGCGGGAGGGAGGAAGGGAGGAGGTGGCAACAACCCATTTTATGACCTTACTTGGCATCTCACAGCATCTATTGCTCTGTAACAGCGTCTATTGCTCTGTAACAAACTGCCACTCATGGAGCAGCTTAGAACAGTGCCCTTTACTGTCTCATCCTTCTCTGGGTCAGGAATCGACACCCCTTGCTGGCCCTCTCATTCCTATGCAGCTGCAGTCAGGGCGTTGGCCAGGGCTGGGATGTCACTGGAGACTCAGTGGAAAGGTCTTTTCCCAAGGTCCCACGATTGCCAACAAGATGCAGTTCCTTGCAGCTCCTGGACTGAGGGTCTCGGTGACTGAATGGCTGCTGTGGGGGCTGCTCACAGCTCCTTCCCGTGCGGGCTCTTGGGCACGACTCCTCGACCAAAACCAGCCAAGGGCAGAGTTAACCAGAAGCTTCTTGCGAGACAGAAGTCAAACCCTTCTGTGACACAATATCCCATCCCCTTTGCCATGGTCTGGTGGGTAGAAGCAAGTCACGGCTCCCGCCTGGACCCCAGCACAGAGGACTAAACACGGACATGGACACCAGGAGGGCTGGGGGCCATCTCTGAGGGTCTTCCACAATCACGTCTGCCGCATTCTGTGCCTGCAAAGCGAGCCGCTAAGTCTGACCCCCACTCAAGGGCGCGGAGTGAGGCTCCACATTTTGAAAAGAGATGTGTCGGACCATCGTGGGCAGATTCTCACGCCTTCCGTTCCCAGCAGAGGCAGCGTAGCCTCTCTCAGCTTTGCGGCCACGGCCGGGACAGGAATCCCGGGGCCGCAGCCGCTGCGCCCCTCCGCGCCCGTGGGAAGTGATAAAGGACAGCGGCACAGGGTGGCCTTGTGGGAGGGAGAGCGGGCTGGGTCATCATTGTTAGGTTCCCCTGAAGGTTTGGGGTTTCTTGGGTTGGAAGGAATGACCCAGAAACACTCTGAGCATCTAAAAAGGATTTTAATGGAACCTGGAAGCGGGCTGACCTGCTAGAGAAACACGCCAGCCTGACCAGCAGAGACTGCGGTGCCAGCAACCAGACAGCAGAACTGACTGTTCTGGGTAGGCGACTAGCGCCAAGTCATCGCATTTGAGTTTTGATCCCGCGGGAGCCTGGCGCGCAGGACGCGACACCTGTGCAGGTGTGTCTCTTGCCACCTGGTCCTCCCGGCCAGTCCCTGTGTGTACTAGGACCTCATAGGTGCTCGGTCAGGGTGCGATGGGTGATGCAGCAGACAAGAGCCAGACCTGGATGGAATCGACGTTGAGGTCAGAGTACCATGTGGACGAGTGGTCAGAAAACAGGCACCGTCCACTGTCACTGAGAAAGCCTGCTCTTCCCTTCTAGGGTCTCCTCTGGGTGCCGAGTCCCTGCAAGGTCACTGGGCTCGGGACAGGGACGCCTTTGTTACGTGGTGGTGGTGTCTGTGAGGTGTCGATTCAACCCCCGTGGCTGGAGGAGGGTTCTCCGCTCACCTGTGGGCCCACGGTGCGCGCAGATGCTGATCTAAGACAGGAGCCTTCGCGGAGGGTCAGAGTAGCACTTGGGACCTGCCCACCCGCTGGTCTCAGGCCCTTCACTTCTCTCTCATTCCTCTGACAGCGGGACGCCGAGTGCGCACTGGAAGCTGCCCCACAGGGCAGGGCAGTGTGGGGGCTTCTGGACAATGGCCAGCGTGGGGTCGCCCTGGGCTGGCAGTTTTCATTCCCTCCAGCACTAGCGATGCCACCTATTTTTACTCCAAGGCCTTCAGATCAAACACAAATGGCGGTGGTGCCCCTGTTGTGTCGTTTACAGACGGGACTCACAGCAGTGCTCGCCTGAAATCTCGTTCCTGCACTAACACTCCTTTCACGCAGTCGTGTCTGTGCGTGACCGACGCAGACCTTCCACGGCACGTGGCCGCCTGGCTTCCCATCACACGGCTCTGCTGTCAGTTTTCTTCCGGAGGTTTCTCCCCCTTACGGGGGCCTCTGCGAGGAGGCTCTGGGTGTCTGCACGCATCCCTTTCTGGATCCCTGGGGACGGAGGCAGGCAGGGGAGGGGGTCTTCCAGGAGGCTCTGTGAGCCGTGCAGTGGCAGGTGGGGGCGGGAAGGAAGTTCTCCTTCGCCTTCCCCTCAGGTGCCAGGAGTCAGCTCCCAGCACAAAGGAGCAGGATTCCCAAATTGGAAGCTGCTGTTCTTATTTGTGAGTTAAAAATAGCTGTTCTGCATCCTTCGCACAATCACTGGGGGCTGTTTTCAGCAAATGTTTAGGACGGAGAAAGACTCTTGCTAATTCACTGCCGATCCAAGGAGAATGGCAGGTTGTTCTCATGTAAATAAACAACCCACACTGGCGGGGATCCGCGGCTCTCTCTGCGGGTTGGCGGTGTCCGTGTCTGGAGGATGGCCAGTGAGGAGAGGGGGAAAGGGCGGCCTTTAACGCCGTTCCAGGAGAGAGGCAATTAAATTGCGCTCACCCAGGAGATGGCATATGGTCCTGGGTATTTCTGATGCCGAGGAAGGGACCCAGCCTTTCGTTTAGGTGGTGCTGTGCCCACAGGAGCACCGGGATCCATCCCCGCCCGGCCTCTGCTGGGGGAGCCCGGAGCAGCTGCTGTCTGGATTCGCTTCCTTTTATTTTTCTTCCGAGACTCAGGTGTGACCCTTGGGGCCATCTGAATGCCCTTCCCGCCCTCTCCTCGCCTCCCCTGGGCTACCCAGCTGGGCTGGTGGCGGGGAGACCAGAGGATCCGTCGCGGGGCGGGGCCCCCTTGGGCTTGCGTTCCACGGTCTGTGGCCATAGAGTCTGAAACTATTGGGGAATTTCAAAGTTCACTTTGCCAGGAATAGAGCATTTGAAGACATTTATCCTCAAGGCAGCGTTAACACTGAACTTTTGAAGGTTCACACTGAAAAAGGCCTCTTTAAAACGTAGTGTTTGGGTCTCAGGGTGGGCGGGAAGGGAGCCAGCCAGGGACCGAGTTCTGACAGGAGTTTAGAGGACCCTCAGGCAGTTGGGGCAGGGGGCGTGGGGTGAGGACTGGGACGTGCAAAGTCTGAGCCGCCGGTCACTGAAGGAGGCCACAGCCCCTGGAGATAAAGACCCTGAGACAGAGGAGGGAGGACTGCCCTGCTGGGTGAAAACGGCCACTCCCAGGTGCAGGTCTGGATTTCTTATTAGCATAAGAAGGGGCCAAGGGGTCTCCCACTGCACTAGGCTCGGGATGGCCCCAGTCGGAGCCCACACAGGGCTGCAGAGAAGGTAAAGCCCCTAGATCCCCAGGCAGAGTGGCAGCCCTCCCTTGGGACCCTTCTCTGTGCCTGCAGGGAGCCTGTACTCTCTCCAGCAAGCTGTCCTCCACTTTCGCCGGCCTCTTGCTTCCCCAAGTTCGTTCTTCGAGTCCCATGAGACACGACTCCAGACACCAGGCTACCAACGCGTATCAGTTCTGCTTGCCAGTAACCGGGGTGGAAGCAGAGATGCGTGGACACAGCTCTAAGGAGATGTTTCAGAAAATCACTTGACTTGTAGACTTTTCACTGCAGGGCCACCTCTTCGTCTCCATCAGGGAAGGGTTTGTTTTATTGAGACAGAGAAGGATGTTGCACAGCTAACCGGCTTAAAAGCACGATGAGCCACAGACACAGAAGTGCAGGTCACCAGGACCTGGGGACGCCTGCTGGCTGCTGCTGAGAAGGGACACCGCACTGAGTCTGAGCCGCGAGCCCATCCTTGACAGGTGGCATTTCTGCGTTCTTCTCTGGCCAAGACTTGGCCAGCCCCTGGTGACACAGGAGCGAGCAGATGTCCCGTGACGTGGGGCGGCTGAAAGGGACTATGGTGCTGGAGGAGGCGATGGCCTGGGGCGGGCCCACGGGGCTCTGTGCTAGGAGGCCCAGCTCACTTTGTTTCTGGGGTCACTGCCTTGAAATGCCAAGTACGTTTTGAACAAGAGAACCCACATTTTCATTTTTCAGGGGGATTCAGATAGTATGGGATTGCTTCTGGTTACAAGAGTAGTAAGAAGGAAGGGGAAACCGAGGCAGGTGGACATAGGGTTGAGAGAAACGGAGTCAGACAGAAGATAATATATGAGCATGTATTTGTAAATACATTACCTGACAAAGAGAAAGACAGAGAAGGCAGAGAAGGAACTTGTTCTTATGGGTTTTTATTCATAAGGAGATAAAATATAACAAATATGTACAAAAATAGACGGGAAAGAATTCAGTGTCACAGCCCTGCTCTGTGGCTTCCAGGTGGCTTCGGTGAGAGCACGGGCAGGGCCCAGGTAACCCGCAGGTGCAGGTGTGCGTGGCCAGACTCCGCGAAGCACTTTCTTGCAGTAAAAAAAATGAGACCCTGTTGGCCCCTCGGTCTCGCACCATTTCTATAAATGCCGGTTAGGAAATGACCTTTGTTCAAACACACCAGCATCTCGGTTTGTGCTTTGGAAAAATTTAGTTTCTAAAGGAAAGGAAGCCGGAGGGTCAGGTCATTTCTCCATTATGTTTAATTCAGGAGCGTTCCATTTTTCTGGCCTTCCTGCAAAAGGGTCTCAGTTTCATTTTCCTTTATTCTCCAGAGGGAGTTCTGCTGCTCCCTGATTTATGCTCAGGTCAGGAGGAGGTTTGCCAGTTGTGCAGAACATAAATTACAGGACCCCCGACGTGACCGTGGGTCAGGAAAGCAGTGGGGAATGCATCAGTGCTGGGCCAGATTAATAGGCCTTTAAGTGCTAATTCATTTCTTCAGTCTGTCTCCCCACTGCTCACCAGGCCCCAGGGCGCGCCTTTTCCATGTTCATCGTGGAGTCCAGACTGCAGGCTGGGCTCTGGAGGGAGGTGACTCACTGCTGGCGAGAACTGTTCCGCAGACAAGAGCCCGGGAGGGGAGCGATCTTCGTTACCCAGGGCTCTTGCATGGCGCCTGCGTGTACTTTCCGTGGCCTGGAGGGGACGCCCAGGGCTCCTAGTTTGCAGTCCCTCTGGGAGACATGTGCAGACACAGTTGTTGGAGAAAAATCCGTGGCCCATGACCTGCTGGAGAGAGAAGGGCACTGGTGTGAGATTCTTCTAGAAGGGGCATGTTAGGCCAGCCAGGAACACGGCCAGGAACACAGGTTGGGTGATGCTGGGACTGGCTGGGGGGCAGGGAGAGGAGGTGACTGACAGGAGGCGCCGCGGGGAGGGGGACAGTGGCCGGTAGGGCAGAGCTGGGCTGGACGTGTGCAGGGTAGGCGCTGTCTCTGCACGGCCCAGAGCGACCTTGCTGGGGTCGGGAGCCCCACAGCGGTCTCTGTGTGGGCCAGTGAGGGCTCCGAATTTTGAGAGTGGCCTGTCCCCATGTGTGCCATCTCTTGTGTCACTGTGGGCATGCACAGCGAGCCCGGGAACGGAGGACCAGTGCGACAGTGTCTCTCCATATCCCTGATGTTAACAGCTCACCTGAGCCTGTCTGGGTCTCTGCGGAGCGATGGAGACTCAGTGAGGAAAGATCCCAGGTAAACTCGAGAACCTGAGTCTAGTCACAGAGAAGCACGTGGGGGTGAAGGGCGAGTGGCAAGGGGCTTCGGGGAAGGATGGGAACGTCCTGGAGTGGGTCAGAGCTGGGAGTGTGGGGCAGCCAGGGCCTCGCGGGTCTCCCGGTGAGTCCAGCCTTGGTTCATTTGATTCGTTCAACAAAGAATCATCCACGAACCTGCCGGAAGGGCAGCCGGGAGCAGGTCAGTCCCTTCTCTGGGGGGGCCGAAGGCCTCTGCCCATCCCTCCCCGCCTCCCCGAGCAAGACATCCTGCTGACAAGACATCCTGCTGGCTGCTTCCCCCAGGACCTGGGTCATCTCCTTCCCAGGGCGTGCTGTGTGCTGGGCGAGGCAGCAAGTTGCAGGAGGGAGCAGCCAGACAGGAGGACGTGCATGCGTGTGTGTGTGTGCATGCGTGTGTGTGGATTATGTGGGGGTGAGGTTTGCTTCTTTGTAAGCTGTCTCCCAGTGCATTCCCATGATCCAGTCACTCGTTCAGCAAATCGTCATCCCACAAAGCCCTGAGATTTTGGACAGCCCCCCAGGAGACTCTTCTGCACAGCAGCGTTTAAGAGTAACTGGCCAGTGTGCTTGTCAGGACCCCGTACTCTGCCCACGGACATGGGAGGGTCCTGGGGCAGTACCTCTGCTGCCCTTCAGTCCCCTAACCAGCTGAGGCTGAAAAGCTAGCTCCATATCTTACTCAATGACTTGCATTAAGGCTCTGCCCACAGCTTAGCTTCTGCCTTGTGGTCCTTTGCACTTGTCTGGGGTGTGGCCCATGGCAGAGATGCCGTGGAGCCACGGAAGCTTCTAGAATCAATGGCTATCTGCCCCATCATGCAGTTTCCTCATCAGGGTAGGGCAGAGTTTGCCTGGAGCCCTGAGTCCCTGAGACTTTGGGAGTTTTTCCTTGATGTTTATCCTGGACTAGGAATCTCCATATTTTCCAGTGTTTCAGTGAGCATTTAATCAATTGGAAAAATTTCCTATTTGCCTAAGAAGTGTAGTGGGTTGAGTATTTACCCTCCCCACAAATATGTCCATGTAGAAACTGAATTTGACTATTTGGCAGAGGTCTTTGCAGATGTAATTACGTTAAGGACTTTGAGATGAGGACCTATTCCTGAATTTTCTAGGTGGGCCCTGATTTCAAGGAGAATGTCTTTATTAGAAGAAGAGAAGACCAGGCACAGAGGAGATGGTCATGTGCAGGTAGGCAGAGACTGGACTGATGTGGCCACGAGCCAAGGAATGCTAGAAGAGGCAAGGAAGGGTCTTCCATAGACTTTGCGGGGAGTCCTTGTAGATTTCTAGATTCTCAGCTGTGAACCTCTAGAACCATGAGAATAAATATCTGTGGTTTTATGGTGCTCAGTTTGTGGTCATTTGTACTGTGGCCTCTGGAGCAGCGAGGAGCCTGTCCTCTGCAATGGGAAGTCGTCCCCCAGTCTTCACATTTGCAGCCACCAGGAGGGTGTGGCAGCAATAACTCAGCTGAAGGCTTGGAATTGTAATGCTGTGAAGACTCAGAGCTGGCTTTCCAGCAATCGTCAGACCCCATCACAGGTCACCACTGCTGGTCTGTCTAGTCACCCCACTTCAGCAGTTGGCATATTGAGTAAGCAGCCAACTGGATATAGATGTGCCTGTGACAAGTGTCTCCTCTCGGTAATGACACCAGCTCCTCCCTACTCTAGTCAAAGGCAGAAGGTAGAACCCAAGTTTTTAACATCAAGTCAGGGCCTTATAAATGTTCCCTGTCCAGTTTTATATGTAAAACGTGTGCCTCTCTCTTTCAGAGCAAGATCCGGGACTGACCATCTTTGTTTTAGTCACTGGGACTGCCATCACCGTTCTGAAGGTGGGGAGTCCAAGACCAAGGCGCCTGCAGACCCAGGGTCCGGGGAGGCTGAGGGCTCACATCCTGGTGTGCAGAGGGCCGCCTCCCACGGTATCCATGCACGGCAGAGAAAGCATCTCTCTGTGTCTCTTCAGAAGGGCACTAATCTCATCATGAGAGTGGCACCCTTGTGACCTAATCACCCCCAAGGCCCCACCTCCAAACACCACCCTACTGGAGATCAGGCTTCAATATATGAATCGCGGCGGACACAAAGTCCATTGCCATCATGTAGCAAAGAAGATCCATCAATGTTCCTTCTCCCTGGTCCCAAACTAAGGGTTCATGCCTAGTTCAAACTCTGGCAGTCCCTCCCAGATTCTCTCCTCCCATTCCTGTGTCCAAAGACTGAGTCCTATGTCTTGACTCAGCAGACATGGGGAGAGGGAAGAGCCTGCAGGAAACCTCCTCTGTCTGGCTCCAGGGAGCTGCCCCAAGATTCCACTCTGTCTGCTTGAAGACTAGGGGTCTGTGGCGTATCCACCACAAAACCCAGTGTAATAGGGGCTCTGTGCTTGAAGATGATACTATTTGTTGGTTTGTTTGGTTTTTTTGCCTGAGAACGTAGTCTCATCATTGATCAAAAATAGTTGCCTGAATGATATCATTAGTGTTTTTTTTTTAAGAAACATTTTTAAGGGCAGAAGCTGGGAAGGGAGTGAGGAAGGAGGGAGGGAGGGAGAGAGGCGGGAGGAAAGAAAAAGGAAGAAAGGAAGGAAGGGGGAGAAATGCTTTTATTTGTTTATTTATTTTTTATTGTTCCCCCCAACCCCAGATCCTTGGGATTTATATGGTTTACACCCCAGCCACTGGCTTAGTGCCTGAGCCACCAGGGTGCACCTTCATTAAGTGTCTTATCCCTGAAAGTTTCTGAGAAAGACAAAGACATGGAATAGTTAGATACTGAGTATTGTCTCATGTTTCCTTTTAAAAGTGAAAATGTCTTTACTCTTAAATGTTTGACTTCGTTGATTAAATAGTTTTGGATGTAATGAATTTTAAATTCCTCATTCAGCTTAATGGTATTGGTGAAGAAACCCCTTTCTCCCCAAGGGACTAGAAAGGAAAATATAATCTGGTTCATGCTTCTCTCTGCCCCATTGCTGTTTATTTTAAGTCACCATCGGTAGGTGCAGTGCCCACCTGTCATCAGGATGTGCAAACACAGGAGGCAGTTTCTCCCATAATCTCTCCCATTGAATAAGATTCCTGCAGCCTGTTGCTCCTATTTTTTTCTGGAGCATTTAGTGCTTATTTCTTGGATTGCCGAGTCCTTGACATTGGCGAGGATGGCTGTGAGCACTAGTGGATCGTTCCTCATGTGCCTCCTTCTGGAAAGGACCCAGGGCCCTTTCCCTTCCATGTCCCCCAACACTGTGCATGTCATCTGTCTGTCCCTGGGTCCAGAGGAAGGGGACTCAGTGCTCACACGGCTGCTCTTCAAAACAGATTTAAGAGAAAATATTTGAAGTGTGCGCTCTTTGTTTTGAAACAGATACAAAATTTTTCAAGGGCTCCTAAAGGCGCATAGCGACAAGTAGGTTCTATTTCTGTCTCCTCCGCCTTCTGGGGGGTGGTCTTCCTCGTGCAGACACGGCAGAGTCACAGCACGTGTTCTGCTGTGGACGTGGCTTCCTTCTCTAACGATGTCCTCGGAGCTTCCACTGTACAGGTGACATTTAAGTATGGATTCCTGCATGCTCATCAGCACCTGCCAAAGCCCCTTAGCAGGAAAAGCCAACGTCCACATCGCAGTTCACGCTGATGGGCATGTGGTGCACAGACACGCAGGTGCTGTTGTAAGTCTCCTTGTGACACACCGTGGACCACGCAGAGCTTTCCTCCAGGAGATGCCTGAGACGCGGGCTTGCTGCTCAAAGCTGGTGTGCACCGCGATTTTGGATCATATTGCCAGTCATTCTTTGAAGAATCGGCTCCGGCTTAAACTCTGCGCAGTGTCTGTCCCCACACGCTCACAGCACAGGGCACACCCATGCGGCTCGACTGTGACTGATAGGTAACGCTGTCTGCACTGACATTCAACTTAAGAATGCCTTCTGGGTGGGGCTTCTTTCTTCATCTGTCTGCGCAGTCTGCTCATCCTCTCTGCTGAATTAGTTTGGTGCCAACCGGGAGGGCAGCGTTCGACGTGCTCCTGAGGCTGCAAGCAACAGAGTGAAACCCGAACCGCTGCCTCTCCTGGGTATTTCAGTCCGAGGAGACGTGCAAACGAGACACGAATCTGTCCACCTTGATTCCACATGGTGACCCTTTCCATGAAGATGTACACCAGGGAAGGGGGCTAACACGCGTGGATGCAGGATTGTGGTTTTAAGTGGGGTGAGAAAGGCCCCTAAGTCTTAGGCACGTGTGCAGACCCTTCGGTGAGCAGAGCTGTGGGATCCAGGGAAGAGACCCGGGAAGACGCGCACGAGGGTGGGGGCCGGTTGAAGGCCGCGCTGTTCGGTGGTGCTTCGTCTGGGTTCTCCAGAGACACAGCTAAGACACTTGTCTTCAGGGACTGGCTCCTGGAATTGTGGTGTCTTCAGGGCAAACCTGGAAGAGCTGGTGCCTCCGCTCAGGTCTGCGGACAGAGGCCCCCCCGGCTCTGCGACCTCGGTCTCTTTTCTCCTAAGTCCTTCAGTGAGTCGTCCGAGCCTCCCGCAGGAATGGAGGGTAACCTGCTCTGTCCAAAGAACACAGATTTGAACATCAATCTCATTGAAAGAATACGTGGATGGCAGCATTTGAACTGACATTTGACCCAGTACCTAGGGTCAAGGCCAGGCTAAGTGGACACGTAAAACGCACCATCACACGCCATGCTGCTGCCGTCCTCGTTGGGGACCGCCCTCCACATCGCGCTTGACGGAGAAGAGGGAGGCCAGTTTGTCGCAGCGGGGAGAGTGGGAGGAGGGCGGCGAAAGTCGAAGGAAGCTGGAGAAGCCGTAGGGACGTGGGCCTCAGAGCCACTGGACTTTGGCTTCCGCCTGAGATGAAAAGTGGAGGCCGGGTTCATTATTATTTATTTACTGGTAAAAATAGTTAACCTTTATTTGTTTAATTTTGTTATACTTTCAGATACATATTTTTAAAATTTGATCGAAAGTAGGGCTGCATTTTAAAAGAGTTGAACTTATACACTGTTGGTAGGATTGTAAATGATGCAGCCATTCTGGAAAGCAGTATGGAGACTCCTCAGAAAACTGAGAATGAGAATCCCATATGATCCCATCATCCCACTTCTGGGTATTGACCCTAAAGACACAACAATAGTTACTTGAAGAGACACATGCATTTCCATGTTCACTGCAGCACTATTTATAAAGCCAAGAGCTGGAAACAATCCAAATGCCCATCAACAGAGTGGATGAGGAGCATGGGAGGTATGTACAGACAATGGAATACTACGCAGGTATAAAAAGGAGAAACCTTACTATTCATGGCTGGACGGATGGATCTAGAGGGAATTATACTGATTGAGATAAACCAGAAAGAGACATTATATGACATCACTCACATGTGATGTATGAAAATGGAAAATAAACAAATGAACTAGATTAAACAATAATAAACATCGAAAATGAACTAAATCAAGCAGCAGTAATCTTTTAGGGGGAAAGTGCAAAATAGTGGGTGCAGGAAGAGGTAGGGAGGGGCAGGGGATAATGGGGAGAGAGAAGTAAGTGTACAAATGACGGGGAAAAAGAAAGTGATGGTAAACTTACTGTGTTACATGCAGACACAAATTTGTTATCATGTATTCCTTAAACCTAGTTCATGATGAAATGCAGTTCCTTCAACAACATGAATTAAGAGCTGACCTGGAACCCTGTGGAGAAGAGTTGTTTGGAAACAGGGAGATCAGTTAGGAGTTGCACTAGCAACACGAGCAAGAGGCGGTGGTGGATTCTGGGCTTTACGAGACCGTCAGTAGGAGGCACCAGCACCTCAGACGTGCGGTGTGGCTGAGAGTTTTGGGAGAAAAGTGGACGGGGAGGTTGGAGACTCATTTCGTGTCCTGTAAACACTCCTATCTTCTGTGCCCACTTTCTTTATTGCATTGTTGGCCTTTCCTTAAAGATTTATTGGAGCTCATTAGGTAAAAAGAAAATACGCTCCGTGAAATGAGTTGCAGATATTTTTCAGGACTGCATTTGTTTTATAATTGGATTTCTTTTATTACTTAGTCGTTTTTATTTTTTGCCTTCTGTAGTCTGATTTATTATCTATCTTTTATGTCTTCTGGCTTTAAGCTCTCTTATTTGGAGGGCTATGAATAAGGTATATGGCCAGCTCCTTTGCATAAAAACATTATTTTCCCAGTAGGATTGGAAAACAAAATTGGGTAAGTGAGGGTTTAGGAGTAATAAAGACAGGCCATTCACATTTATAAACACAATTTTAAGGTGTTTCCTCACCATTTCTTCGGGAGACACATATACAGGCCAATTCTATATTTAGGAGAACTTCGTTGAACTTTGATTCCTAGTTGTGCTCGTCACGACCATTTCTGAGAGTGGTTTTACAGGGCAGTGAAGCGGGCTAGAGGCAGAACGGCAGAGGGTCATCTGGGAGCGTTTGGTTAGTGCTCGAGCCTTTAGACTGGAATACTTCTTAATCTCATCTCTTCACACTGTATTTCCCAGTCAGTCCCCAATCATGTGACTCGTGCTAGATTATAACGAGCCCCGTATGCTAAGCCTTTGCGCAATGGGCTTCCTCAGCCCGACGTTTCACGCATCTAAGGACGTGTGCTTTGAGGACCCCGAACACGAGACCCTTAACCTTGGACGAACCCAAACACGATTTACAGACTCGTTGTTGATCTTTCTTGGGCTTTATGTCCTATGAAGACGGACCAGTACTTTTTCTATCAGTTTGGTTAGAATTAAGCTCAGCTTTTCATGAGGTTAAACTCTTGATTTCCACGCGGACGTTTGAGACACGTGATAGCAACTCTCAGAAACTGGCAGCTGCTTGCACTTGCATCTTATCAAGAGTATTTCGGGCCAGCGATGCATCTGGGGCTCGCCGAACGCGCAAGATGTGTTTCTCTGTCCCAGACCCTTCGGCAGTTTCTGATGACAGACACACGCTCTGCCTCGGTGGTTGCCAGGGCGAGGGTCTCCTCCCACGTGTCAGCGGCAGAGCAAGAGTGCGGCTGCTCAGGACCCCTCCTGTCTCCTGCGCTGACCAGCCCGAGGGGACTGGGCTCCCAGCAGGCCGCGACTTCCCCGCTGTTTTTGCTGGATATTCTGGAAGAGGACGCCTGCTTCCGCCCGGGTAGCTGCCCTCCAGGAGATGAACCCCGAGTGGGAAAGTCCTTCCCCCGGGCAGCCATGACACGAGACCTCATCCAGAGGACGCAAATGGATTCCTGACCCATCTGGGCTGGGAGAGGACAGACGTTGGTGGCTCTGAGTTGCCACCCCAGGCCCTCCGCCGCCTGCACCCCTGCACCCTCCCACGGCGACTCTGCTGCGAAGCACAGACCCACCGGCCTGTGGGGGAACCTCATGTCTGAGCCTCTGTGGCTGCGTCCCCGTGCTCGCTGGCCCCCTGGCAGGGGTTCCGTGTTCTCATCACAGGGACAGCTCCTGTCCACTGCGTGGCCCAGGGTCCTGGGCGCCAGAAGGGGGTCTCTCTCCCCAGCTCCCCACCCAGCAGTAAACAGACGCCCGCTTCCTGCAGGTGGCGCCGCGGGTCCGTCCTGAGGTCTGCGTCTGTTTTAGAGGAGCTGGGCGGGCAGCAGCACGGGCGAGCAGGCAGGCAGGCAGGGAGAGAGAGAGGAGGAGGAAGCACTTATTTTATCCACTTGTTCATCTTGGTTGCCCCCACCTCCCACGCCCACCAGCTCCTGGCTGCGAACCCAGGTCCTTGGGGTGCATGTGGACTGCCCAGGCCAGGGTCCACCAGAGTGCGCTGGGGGTTGCATTTTAAGATGTGACAATCACAGAAAGCTTCCAGAAGCATGGCGGGGTGGGCGTGAGGGGCGTGGGAGCGGGTCCCCTCCAACTGTGAGATTCTCCAAGGTTCTCAGGACGCAGGCGAGCCCAAGAGAGTGAAGACTCGGTCCGAAGGCCTCAGGAAAGCAAGGGGAGACCCGCAGAGCCCCCAGAGTGTCCGGGGCACGATCCCACTGCCTCCGTGTCTGTGCCAGCCTGTGGCCCGCTCTGCCGCTCGCGCTCCCACCCTGCGGTCCAGCGCGCCCGCCCTTCTGTGACATTGGGTCCCGTGAGCTCTGATGACTCTCATCTCCCTTCTCGAGACATGGGTCCCCCAGACTGCTGGCCCCTGTCCCTGGGGCCTGCCTGGAGGTGGTTAGAGACAGACCAACGGGCTAACCTTTCTGTGGACGTGGAAAGTCCTCAGTGCTTTTGAGAGACAGATGTTACTGGAAGTGTTTGATTTTAATCTAGAAAGTGCACAGAAATTTCCAGAACAAAGAGGCCCCGGCAGCACTCACTTCTGTCTCCCGCAGGTGCGGTGTGGGTGGGGGCCTGTCATTTGTGCCCTGACTGCTGCGGCGGCGTCCGGCCTCACCCCCTTTCTTCTCAGCTGTGAAGCTCTCAGGTCCAGAGACTTCCTTTCTCCTGGCGAAGCAATTAGCTTGGGCTCTGTTTCATGTTCCTGTCACCTTCAACTTTCTGTCAAGCCAGTTCGCACTTGTGAAGCCTATTAAGTTCTCAGCGTGACCCCGGAACTTTCCGCGGTGACTTCTTTCATCCTCAGCCCCCTGCCTGCCCAGGGCGGGCACTGCCATGGAGGGTGAGGCGCCAGCGCTGGGGGAGGAGAGCAGAGGTGATCTCAGGGACCCCTGTCCCACGTCCTCCGGCCTGCCGTCCCCAGACCTCTGACCGCTGCTCCTTCTGAGGGGGCTGTCTCTGCGGGTGAGGACATGGTGTAACCTCTAACTGTTTTAATTTATCCTCATTATCTCTTGCTTCGTATTATTTGGGGGAAAAAGTGAGCTCATTTTAAACTTTCATCTTGAAGAAGCTGCTCTATTTTGCAATAAAGTCAAATTTTCCTTAAGTGTTTAGCTTCATAAAATACTACAGATGCACGTTAAGAAGGTAATTCAGTTCCTTCACAGAACTTGGGGACACCTTGTCTGGATATTTAGACATATATATTCCAATCATGATATTTCAATGTCCTGACTCATTTACAGAAAAGGTGCAGGCGGACATGACGACAAACAGGCAGGGGGGCAGGAAGAGAGGAGGAGACACACTGATTTTATTTAGCTGCTTGTCATCGCTGCTCCACCGGCCTGTGGCGGCGAACCGGGTCCTCGGGACTTGCGTGGACTGTGGGCAGCCCCTGCTCCATCACGACGCGTCGCCTTTGCTTAAAAACTGGTGACCTGCATCCCAGAGTTCAGTAGAGTTGACGCCTGCCCGCGACACGGCAGGCAGGGTGGTGACACTTCTCAGTAGTGCAGCTGCCCACCTTCACGGCAGGTCCCCGCTGGCGCTGGGAAGCAGCACTGGGGGGCGAGCGGTTGGTCAGGGAACTGGAGCGACGGGACTGACATGTGGGTCAGTTTTATGTGATTCACAGCGTCTTCCTTTGTGTTGTTTTATTTGCCATCATTTTTGCCACGTGAGGGGCTGAGGCTGGAAGGACAGAGTGGCCGTGTAGTCGTCCTCCGGGCTGGAAGCCCCAGGGTCAGAGTTCTTGGCAGCAGAATTTTGTGTGTGTTCGTACTTCTGTGTCTGTGTGATTTCAGGCTTGTTTTCTGCTGCCTTTTAGAGAAGCAGTTCGAAGTTAGTGACGACGTGAAGAACACGACAAGAAGCAGGGACACAGGACACCCTGGGGCGTTGGGGTGTGGAGCTCAGACTGGGGTGGTGGTGTCTACAGGTGTCTGCAAATTCCAAACTCGGCAGCGTGTGCACGAGAAACCCGTGCCGTTCGTTGTGCATCCTTCTGCCTCCACGCGGCCACCAAACACAGAGTAATTCTCCAGGTGCCGCAAATACCCCAAGGCTTTAACCCATCTTTGCATTGAGGTTCCTTTCCCTTCGTAGGAGGTGTGCCGTGAGTCTGCCTCAGCTCTTTGCATCTGTGACTGAGCATGTCCCACTGGCCCTGAGGTGCGCCACCTTCTGTCCCTTTGTTTTGGGTATGATATTGACCAGTCGCTTTTGCTGCAAGTCGGATTTTAGACAAATACATTGATGAAAAAAAATCATTAGCTGTGGTGCTGCCAGCAGGGGCAGCTGCAGATGGAATATTGAGCACATCAGGGAAAGAGTGAAAAGTGCTTTTTTTCCCCACAACTTTTCTATGGACTATTCTTTCTGGTCTGAACAACACAGGCTGTGTTTTCCTGGGTTATGATTTCAGACATTTTGGGAGATTTGAATGGCCCTATCCAAAAAGGGTCAAAGAAAGCTAGATTTAAACCTAGCTTTGGGTGAAAGAAATCTTCAGAAGCATTTCAGGTGTTTTTAAAATGGCTCCAGTTTACGCCTGGGCGTGATCCCGGGGGCTTCAAGGCATCCTGGACCCTGTAGAGGGTTAAAGGCAAATCCACAGGCTCCTCGTCCACCAGCCTGTGTGACAGTCTACAGACTAGGGCATTTCAGAATTCCGTCTTTGAGTGGCTTCTTCCAGAAGATTCTCCTCTGGCTCTGTTTCTGACTCCTGCCCTTGCTGGGTTCCTCAGCGTCTCCGGCCGTGTTCGAGCCTGGCCATCCTCAGGGTCTAGGCGACTCATCTCTCAGAAAGGTATTTTGTGTTTTCTATTGAAAAATACAAAAGTGATATATTAGAAAAGTGTATTTTCGAATAGGTCATTGGGAATAAAGAGTACGTTTTACCATTTTATGTTTCTGTTGTACCTGACACCCTTTCTGCATCCCTTGACAAGTTCCTTTCTAAAACAGTCTCTGTTATTTTTCTTAGAATCATGTTTTATTGTAAAGTAGACTTTTGTCTCCTTCCCAATGTATTCCTCTTCTTTAAAACTCTTGCCATCTAATATCTTATGTTCAACTTCCAGAAACAAGATTGACCAGTGGATTTATCAGTTATGGTGGTGTGTCACCATTGTTTAGTCATCCTTCATCATGGTGGCCAAGCTTTGCTTCTGCGTATTGAAATACTCGGTTTCTTATTTGATATTTTTATTTATTTATTATCGCAGTACTAGACAACTTGATAGAAAACTTTCTTTGAATTTACTGTTTAGCTCAGTTTGCCAGTATTTAGGATTTTATAGAAGGAGAAATGGAACACACTTAATGACATGCAGATGTGGAGTCAGCAGGCTGTGACTCCTAGAGCAAAGGCAGGCTGAGCGTTTTGCTCTTGAGCTGAAGAGCGGGGTGGGGTGCTCAGGAGAGAGGCGGGGGGGCCTCTCTGACAAAGTCAGATGCTCAAGACGCCGTCTGTGCCGAAAGTTCCTCTGATGAAAAGGGTATTGTGGAGGTGACTGTAAATCTGGGTAATCTTCATATTTTAAGGTCAGGGTGATGGTTTCTCTCAAAGCTATAAGGACCTCCATTGACCCGGGTTCCACGTGACAAAGTGATGTGCATGAGAAAAAGCCTGCCCGGGACGCCTCGGGTAGGCCTAGCCTTCATTATCATGTATTTGTGGCGTTTTTATACACCGACTGCTTTCATTTTAGATTGGCTTTCGAGTTGCAGCCAAGTGTCAAAGCCAATACAGTGTCCCTAAGAGCTGACACCCAGCTTCGGGTCCTGCCAGCGCTGAGGGTGAGACTGGTCTGCGTGTCCAGTGAAGAAATGGGCATTGGTTTGTCGCTGTTGACTGAACTCTGCTCTTGAGTCAGATTCCCTGTTCTTATCCACTGTCCCTTTTCTGCCTGGGGTCCCAGCCTGGACACCACAAACCTCATGTCCTCGTGTCCCCGTTCCCCTTGCTTGTGGCAGTTACTCAGGCTCTCCTGTTCTGGCGACCTTGACTGGTTTGAGGACTGGTCACCGATTTTGTGGACTGTCCCTCCTTCGGGGTCAGAGTTCCCTGCCGTAGAGCGAATTGCCTCCTCTTGCTCTGTCTTTTGGAAGGAAGCCGCAGGTGCTGGTGCCACCTAAGGGCTGGGCTGCTCCTACTTTATTTGAAATGAGATGATTTGCCTCATTCCAGGAGAGATTTGTCTCTTGCCCGTCTTTTGTCTTTTCTGCCCGTCTCAGTCTATGGAGAGAATGCCCTTGGCTAGAAATGTCAGGGCGTCCTCCTCTGGGTCCTGGAGCGCCGTCCCCGCACCCCGATTCCAGACCAATGTTACTGCTGACTGCAAAACACCCTCAGTCAGAGCCATCAGGAAACTGAAAGTAAAAGTTCAACACCTATGGGAACATCATCCGGCACCGCCAGGGTCAGAGAGCCGGGCTGCTGCTGGAGGGGGATCTCGGCTTCAGCTTGAGGCTGAGAATAGGGGCCTCGGGGTCGGTGGGCTCTTCTCTGTGGGATCCAAGGGTGGACATGTGAAGAGAATAAGAAGTGATTACCCACAGTTCAGGGAGGAGACAGCCTGTTAACTGGTCGAATGAGATACTGTGCTTATTAGAAAAACAGCCAGTGCTTCAGTCACACACTTGCATTAAAAACTCCTGGCCTGACACTCTGCCTCTTATCTCCTTGTGCTTTTCTTGGTCTCAGTGGGGACTCTTGGATATGGAGCTGACATTGTGGGTTATCATCCAATAATATTTTATTTTTTTTATTGATCGTTGATCAAATTGCTCCAGGTTTTGGTTGTTGGGGGGAGATTTCAGTTGGCTCCTGTGTCCTTTGATGTTGTGAGTGCTGTTTTAAGTACTTTTTTCAAGCATTTTCTCCCTTTCTGGGATTCTAAAACAGTGCAGGCTCATCCGATCCTGGAATTAGCCATTTCTCTGTGGAGCCCCGACTCCTCGCATTGGTGAAAGGTGTTAGAAACCAAGAGCTGGGTTTGGAGTCTGTGACCTTTTTTGCAGGTAATTTTTGATGACAAACAATTTTTTCTGTACTCAAGTTGATTCCGCTGATTTAAATTGCTTTTGGAATGCCACCCATTTTTCAGACATTTTACATGTAGGCAGCATGCACGCGTACAGAGTCTTTTAAAACGTTCTTTAATGTTCCCTGATCTGATTTCTGGCTGTTTTCAAAAGCAGCTCTTGGATAAGTGTGGTAATTCTGCTGATTTCTTCTTTTTGATTCACTTCTGATTTGATCTTGACTATTTTCCGCCTGCTTCCTTGGAACTGCGTTCTCCCAACTTTTGAGGTTTATAACTTTTTCGAGAAAATGCTTAGTTCACATAGAGTTTCTTCTTCTTTTGCATCAACAAAGTTTGGTGGGGACTGCAGTCTTGGTGTCTGCTCTGAGGTGTGCTATAGTCCTAATTAAAATGAAGGATTTGGAGAAAACGTCTCTTTGTGATTTGTGAGGCTATTTTAAAATCTCCGAAGTGCTGTAAACTGTTGTTATTAGCGTCTAATTTTTCTCACGATGAGCTTGTGTCTGTAATAATGCTGTGAGCACGTGTAAGGAGGGTGTCTCCTCTCCGCAGAGAGCACACAGTTGACTGTCTCCGTGACTTCGGTCAACTGTCTGCATTCTCTGTGTCCTTGGTTGAGACGGACTTGACCTGCTTTGTTCTGCATCCCGTGTCCTGTCCATTTTCTGCTTGAAATCCGTGGTCCTTTCATTCCAGTCTCCTTTTCGGTGCTGACTTTGTGGGCGTGCAATTTGTCTCTGGATTTCGTGACTCTTCCCTCTTGTGCGGATTATCCCTGAAACTGAAGGGACTACTCCTTTTTGTCACCTTTCATTCCTGTTGTCTTGATTTGTACTTGGCCTTTTTTCAGATGTGTTTTCCTGACAGATCTTCATTCATCTTGTTAGTTTTAATGTGTCTGCATTTTTCTGGTTTTCATCAGAGTTTAATATTGTGAACCCATCGGCGAGTCCCTGCCCTTTACTAGGTAAGGGAGTTTGCCCACATATATAGTTGTGATTAAATGCTCTTCCAGCAACTCCTCCTTCTTCTGAAAAAGGAGGTTCTTCCCCAAATGAAGTGTCATCGATGTTTGTCATATTTTCAATCCCAGCTTCCCAAGGGGAAGCCCCCATTCCCACCCCTCAGCCGGGACGGAAGACCCGTGTGCACCAGCCGTGCTCGTCCACGCAGTGGGGACTCCGTGAGTGGACTTAGCCAGCGCACTCTGCGAGGGTGCAGGCGCCCTCTTTTTTGGGCGGTCACAGTGGTGGCGGTCTGATGTCAGGCCCCGCGCCACCGTCACGGGGCCTATGGCCTCTGGCTAGCTGGGGGGTGCTTGTCAGGGCTCCCGCTCTGCGCAGCCTCAGACATTGCTCCTGGCACAGAGCCCCAGGCCTGTTCTCTAGCTAAACCCCTGACATCCTGTAGAACATTCCTTCCCCTGCCAGGACACTAGCAGGAGCAAAGAGCCACAGCTCTCAGGGCTGTGAGACCCGGGATGTAGGCAGAGCAACAAGGGGCAGGAGTCTCAGCAGGTTCCAGGGCAGCAGCACCCAATTCGCTGGATGGCGTGCAGGACTCGGCGTGGGGGACCCTTCCTGGATTTCCTGGGGCGTCCGCGTCTCTGAATCCAGCACCGGCGACTCAGCCAAAAGCGTCTGCGCTCCCCGGGCTGGGCTAGGTGCTCACAGCCCATCCTTCTTCATAACAGATGCATTGCTTGCTTTGGGGAACATTTAGTTGTTCCTCTGTCTCCTCCTGCAGGTGGAAAAGTCCTTGACTTCAGGATGCTGCCTCTCAGCTCCTCGCACAGAGCAAGGTCCATGCTGTCCACTCAATAAGCAGGTGCTGAGGAAAGAACGCAGGTGTGTCTGGACGGCTGCTCTGACCATAAGCTCACCGTCTGGTTCCTGCTATGAAATCCTCTAGAAGATCGCGCCACCTTATTTTAAAATGCATGAAAAATTCACACACACGAAGGCATGTAGGGAGCGACGTCTCTCCACCCATTTTTAACAATCTTCCTGGCTTCCTGTAACAGCCAAGCTAACTTAGTGTTGAATATTGATTTTCTCACTCACTTTTGGGATTCATTTGATTTATTTGTTTTTAAGACATCCACCTTGGGTGACAAGCACACCGCAGCAGCCTCATATTTCCTAGACTTTGCTTAAGGCGCAGAGCAGCTCTATTTCACTCATAAGAGATGAGTTCAAAATAGATTTTTATTGCAGTCCCCAAAGCAATTCAGATATCACCCAGTTTTGACTGAGTGTGCTTCAGAACCTGGGTGCGGATTATTTTATTATTCTGAAAAGGGAAGTGAGCAAATGCTTTCTTAACCTGATCCTAGCTAGTGCCGAGTCATCTGATTTTTGGTCTATAAAAACTTGAAACCAGTTTATGTTCAGATGAAGGACTTTATGAACAAAACAAGAAACACTGGATAAATACATGGACTTTGAATTTGACCAGAAATCTGAGCAACGTCAGAAATCTATGAATTCATGGTAAACCTAAAATTTAAATTTGTATTTATCGTATTACAGTCCAGGTATTTTTCTTGCATTTCATTCATCCAACACATATTTTTGTAGTATTGACTTTTTCCAGCAAATCCTTTCTCATACCCTCTTGCTGACATGCCCATAGCTCAACCGTTGTGAGTTTCCCCTCATTTCCATGATTAGTAAAGACAGCGTGCTCCATTCCCTTGATGTCCCTGGTGGTACTTGGCTAGAGGATTTCCACAGCCTAACAGAAAACTCCAAACTGCAGTGATCTGAATCATAAAGTTTTGTTTTCTGCTGTAGGAGAAGTTGGGCAGGGGCTCTTGAGGCTGCTGTCATGGTGCCTGCCTGCCCTCTGAGAATGGTTTCCACCTGCTTGGCCATTACCAACACATGCCTTTGTCTTGTGACTCATGGCCCAAGAGGCTGCTGGGCCTCCGGCCATCATGTCTGCATCCTATCCAGCAGGAAAGGAACACGCTTCTGTTTACATTTCAATAACAACAGCTAGTGACTTGGCCACACCTTGTTGCAAGGACAGATGGGAAATGTAGACTTGTAGGTGGACACTGCCGTCCCAAAGAGTCAGGATTCTGTCACAAGGGAGAAGGGAGGAAGGAGCATTGGGTGGATAGCGCCATCTCCTCCATAAAGTGCTTCTGTTTCTTATGGGTCAGCTCATCTTTGATTAAAGCAGCACGCGGCTTCTAATTCGTCCTGCAGAATGAATGCCTGCGGCACTGGAACAGCTCTTTACCGAGCTGCATGGTGGGTCCCATCCTGCAGCCCCAGCCTTGGGTCAGGATGTTCCAGCCAGCCTGGTCTTCCTGCCTCCAGACTTGGGTACCTGTATCCTGTGGAGGAACCAGTCGCTCACCCTCTTCATCTGCGCCATCCTCCTCAGGCTCAGAGTGTGGAATCCGCAGACGCCTTGAGCAGACGCAGCTCCTGGGGCAGAAACTCTCGCAGTGCTGGGTGTATGTGGGGGCAGCAGAGCCCTTGTTCCCAAGGCATGTCTTTCCCATAAGCACCCACAGAAATCACTCTTGATGTACCGGTGGGGCAAGTCAGAGGGAAGTACAGTGGGGCTGCCTCGGGCCACAGGGCCAGGGTGGGCCTAAGGAGAGCCGAGTGGGGTGGTCGCTGTGATGAGACCTGGCCCCCGGGTCCCCTCTCCCCGCCCCTCTTCTTGTTTGTTCTCACAAGGAGAGAGGGCAATGGGGTGGGGGCGCGATTTAGGTCATGTGCCCAGGGAACGCCTGTGGAGAAGGTGACACTGGAGTGGGGGCCCAAGGAAGGGAAGGAAGGGGGCTGGTGGGTGCTTGGGACGAGTATCACGGGCCAACAGTGGGGCCAGGCTCCCGAGGTCAGCACTTGATGGTCCCTCTCTTCCACCAGTCAGACAACGCTTGGCTGTTCATGGCTCGAATGTTAGATTAGATCCGCCTGGAAAATTCCTTTCTGAAGAACTCAGAATCAACTGATTAGGGACAGGGACCTCAGTTACATCTGCAGCATCCTTTTTCCAGGTGGTAGATTACAGTCACAAGCAGGACGCCTCCGAGCATTCGCCAGCGTGGGATGAGCGGGGAGCACTCGGGGCATCTCAGCAGTCTCCCATCTAGATGAATGACGGCGGTGGCCTTTGCTCTTGAAGAAAACTTGGGAAAAAATACAGAAAACTGCACAGAGGAATGGAAAAATTCTCCCAGTTTTGCCCCAAATTTATTTCCTTTGAGGTTTTCCTTGTTCACAGCATTTTCACAGCTGAAAATATAATGTGTTCACAGTTGTGTCTCCTCATTGTAAATTCTTTACCATAACAATTGTCAACAACTCCACAGCTAACATTTTCTATTTTGCTAATATTGGAAATTTAGACGATTTCAAAGTCTTGCTGACATTTATGATTACTTCCTTGGGAGAGATTCCGAGAAATAAGATCACTGGATCGGAAGCTACAAATATTTTAGGTCTCTTGATTTACATTTCCAACAGCAGAATCTGCACTTTCTCTCTCTCTTTCTCTTTCTGTCTCTCTCTCTGTGTCTCTGTCTCTCTGTCTTCTCCTCTGTCCCCTCTTGTTCTCTCCTTTCTTTCCTGGTTCCTGGCTCTTCCCTGCCCCACCTCTTTTTAGTCTTTACGTTTTCAATAGCATGATGGAAGAACAGGAGAAGCATCCCAATCTCCTCACTTCTTTTCTCTTTGAATAGATGAAAATTCATTCTGGTCATGAATTCCCTGGAAACTCTTGAATCACTTCTCATCAACTGACTGTGGACTCATGAGAGTTGGAACTCAGTTAAACGAGCACACTTCCGAGCCCCCCGCATGGGTCAGGAATGGTTAGGGCGCTGCTTTTACTTCTAACACCCTTCTCGGGTTCCCGGGACCCTCTGCCAGTCTCTTGAGCCGGGAACATCCACGGCGGAGCTCACAGAGATCAGCTCCGCGAGCAGTTTCCCACTTCTGTTGCCAGCACCTGCTTCTCTGCTGTGTTCTTCACAGGCAGCTAGTAATTCAAGGTGGTCACTGGGTGAACTAAGGAATCCTCATTCAAACAAACGAAAGAGTAAGAAAGGACTCCACCCATCCAGGCAGCCTTTGATGGCGGCAGGAGTCTTGTCGTAAAGGCAGAGGCAAGGGAGGACCCTTTACGTCACTCTGTCCTAACTGCGGTCAGACTCCTGGGGTCAGGGAAGTGCTAAAATGGACCTTGAACTATTAGCAGATATTTCCAGGGACTCTACACGTTTGGACAGGGCATAGAAGTCAATAAAATATGAAGTTTCATTGTTGGCTAGGTTTCTAGCAATGCGAAGTGCTTTGACTTTTTGAAGAGGAAGGAGCAGGCAGGAATGAAGGGACGCGGACAGGCAGGGAGGAGGAGCGGGAGGAAGAAGAAGCAATGCTTTGTCCAGCTGTCCATTGTTTTGCTTATTTCCCCGGGTCTGGTCGCAACCTGGGTCCTGGGCATTCTCTGGTTGCGCCCACCTGGGTGCCCCTTAAACTGCGCTTTTTTTAAAGGAGATTGGGTAAACTGAGGGTTTTATGTGTGTGTTCATGAGAAAGTCATTCTTCATCACCATTAAACAGTTGTCTCGAGTCTTTGTGTTAAGTGTGCGAGCTTCCTAATATGGAAAGTCCCCTCTGCACGGAACCAGCCCAAGAGGTTCTAGAAAAAGCTTCTTTGAAATCTTCTCACCCTGCATGGGCACTCCAGCCTTCCAGAGACTTCACTGCGTCGGGGCTGCAACGTGGAACTCGACAGAAACCTTAGCAAATGCCGAGGACACTGGCAGTGACAACCAGCAATTCACTAATTAAGGTCCTTCCCCTGCAGCTGTCAGCTTTTCACAGGCTTGCTTCCCGGTTTCCGACTGCGAATCCAGAATCCACGGCCTGCGGGAGGTGGTGTCTCAACGCAGCCAGTGCGTGTGACAGGGGCCGCCCCTTCTGTCCTGGGGGCCACCCCTTCTGTACTGAGGGCCCTTCCATCTCCTGAACCCTTGAGGACGACAGACAGGTTGGTCCAACCCACCACATACGCTGGAATGACCAGAGCTCCACCAGGAAAGAACCGGCCACCACAAATGGATCGAACTGAGGTCATTTCTGTGGCTTCTCTGGGAAGGCGTCTGAGGTGGCCCCACGCAGGTCCGCGGAGGCAGCAGGCCTCTTCCACCCCCTGGGGGCTCTCGGTGCCACCCCATAATTTCCTCCCTGCTGCCCACCGTTTCTATATTACTCGAAATCACATCACAGTAAAAGCTTTAACAGAAAGAGCAGATCAGGCTTTATTCAGTCTGATATTCCTGTGTCTCTTGCCTGAATGAGGGACCAGTTGACGGAGAAAATAATAGTGTAGATGCTGGGGGCCAGACTAGTTACAGGTCACTTCTTTTGTCCTGGAAAAATGTGATGAGTCTGTGAGCACGTGAGCTTGCTCCCACGCCTGACTCCACTCCCCACTCCCGTGCGCCCGCCCCCTCCAGGGGGGCCCCTCCAGTGCGGGCCCCTCCAGTGCGGGCCCCTCCAGTGTGGGCGGACCAGCCTGCACGCTGGGGCAGACAGGCAGGCCCTGATGCGAGGAGACAGAGGACGCCACAGGCAGGCTCAGCTGATCTCTCAGATTCACCGCTGAGAGCCGCTCCCTCCCGGGGAAGGAGTAAGAGCTTTCCTTGACCCCGGCGATGGGGGCTGCAGTGGACGGAGGCTTCAGAAGCTCCTGGACCCTATGACCACCCCGGGTGAGCCTGGCCATCGTCTCTCACTGCCTAAGTTCCTCCCAACTCCTCCCTTTTCAGAACCTGCCACAGAATTTTCGAGGCCTGGGGCAAAATTAAGATGTTTACTCAAAAAGGAAGGATTTCAGGATGAAGAGGGCAGTGATCCAACCAGCTTTGGGCCTTCGAAGGGCCTGGCGCCCGAGCCAGCTCGGGACACAGGGGCACAGGAAGCAGACCCGGCCCCAGCCGGTGCCCAGCCCACAGCCTGCCCCTGCTCTCCTGTCCCTGGTCGGCTCCTGTTCTGGACGCCACACCATCCCGGGCGGGATGAGCAGACAGGATGGTGGCGACGGGCGCTAGACCCCTGCTGGGGGGTGAATTGCCGCGGGGTCCTCCTTGCCTGAGAGACACGGCATGGCAAATGAACAAAACAATGAGAAACACATTTAAAAATAAAATAATCCGTTTCCCAGCTGAAACCGAAGGTGACCCCAGACTCTGTCCCACTTCCCCAAGCTCTCCTGCTACCTCACGCTTGGAATGGACTTTACAGAGGCTGTTCAGTGAATGAGTGAGCGCACAGACACACGCTTGGAAGAGTGGAACCGTGGAACCAGCCACGAGAACGGCACGCGCAGCTGGCTGCGTGGATGGCAGTTCCGTCCTGGAGCCCCAAATGCCCGGCTCGCAGGCCAAGGAAGGCTCCTTCGATGAGCTTGGCTCTCGAGCTCGGCCCTGCCCTCGTAAAAGGAGCTGAGGACGCCGGTGCAAAGATGGAAACTACTTCTAAACTTCGAAAGAGTCAGTGCTGACTAGTAACCATACATAGTTCACTTTTTTGGTCTTCTCTTCCAGTTGATTTGGGACTGCTCCTGAGAAAAGAAAGATGAAACTCAGCACAGAGGAGCACAGATGTTCAAGATCATTCAGCAGGAGTGGAGGGGCTCTGCTACAGCCATGGGCCCGCGAGTTTCTACCCTGAACATCAGACTTCACTGGGAATCTGGATTGGAAGCCACAGTGAAGACAGGGACGATGCAGGTCTACAGGTGTCTCATTGTCAGGAGGTGCTCAGACTGGTGCAGACTGGTGTCCCATGGATGGACGCCTGGGGGTGGTCAAGGCAGGAGGGCATTTGCCCAGGGCTTTGAGGAGAGCGTGTCCACAGCCCCCGTGAGGCCTGCTCAGGGCGTGCCCTGCAAGTCCACCCTGGCCAACCCCGGGGAGTCATTCCAGGGCTGCTGCACTGGGGGGAAGAGACGTGGTTTCTTAATGAGCAAATGCTGAGAGCATGTCCCCAAACCCTGGTCTCCGGGACATGAGTGAATGTCACTGCTGTCCCCCTTCTGTCCTAGCTCAGTGCGGAGCCGGAGCCTGGAAACCCGGTGGGGAAGGGGCGTGTCCCCGTTCCCGTCTTGTTTTGCAGTCATGTCAGACGGGGCTAAATCCGTTGCCCAGAGGGGAGACATTCACTGAAGGGCATCGAGGGCTTGGATTTCGGAAGGCAAGTAAAGGGCTTTCATGGTTATGTAAATCAGATGGACACAGCCCCCCCACCGCCCCACTAGGACTCTGGACAGGACCAGTTCCGGCTGGACGCCTCAGAGGGGCCCACCGTCAAGACTGGCATCTCCAGGTGAGGCTCCCCCAGGATGAAGGTGGAACGCATGTTAGTGACACCCAGGGCAGCTCAGTGCTTCATCTCAAGTATGGACGACGGTCTAGAACAAAGCTAAGCCACACTTGGACAGAGAAATGAGGGGAACAATCCAAACAGAATAAAGTCTCAGCAGCACTTTGAAATGAAAGGGTATTGATGCAGCGTAAAGAAAATAATCGTATTTATGTATTATCTAAGTAATGCTTCTGTAACATGTAACCCAGTGAAGTCAATCTAATACGTAATCCACTAGAGCTAGGAGACGGGCCATCGTAAGTCATGATATAAAAATGAACACCCTTAGGAGGTAGAGCCCTAGAGGTGGATCTGAAGGACCTGAGTAAATCGTGGAAGATTCAAGAGCTTGCAGGCGGGCAGGGTGCCCCGGGCAGCGCGGCAAGTGGCCAGCACCTCGAGATTAGCCACACCGGCTGCTGGTCCTGCTTCCCCCATCTGGAACCCGGAGACCCTGATAAAAGACGTCGTCACGGGGCCACAGTTTTGGCAGTGAAGTGGGGGCTACGATGTCACCTGCCCCGTGAGTCGGGGTGGAGGTCAGAGGGGTAGCTGGCAGGCGTCTGGGAGAACTGTGCCTGGTGTGTGCATCTCCCCTGAGTGTTAGTGCTGCTGCAGCCATTTTGAAACTAGTTCTGGGAACTGGTCTCCATACCTGAGACGAGGCTGTCTGAGGAATCCACTTATGGAAAATGTCTCTCAGCGCTGGGAGCACCTGGCGGAAATGCTCTATTGCATTTGGATTTTGAGTTATACAGCTTGTCACAGGCATGTCAGACTGCTGATGACCGAGCTGGCATTCCAACCGGCAGAGAAGTCATGGGGCTATGTATGCACACGCGTACGCACATTTAGGAAGAAGACTTCTGGGTCCATTTTAGTGGAACTCGGTAAAAAACGCTAGGGAGTGACCTGGTAAGTGCCGACATGGTTGTTTTCGCAACTCAGGACTTCTGAGTGGCCGCAGGCCGCGGGCAGCACCCCTTACAGGGAGCCAGTCCGGTGTGGAGTAGCCCTGCCTCTCTCGAGGTCAGAGAATTCATTATCAATTGACCTAGAAATACAATTCAATGCACTTTGACAGGTTCCAGTCTTGCTGCTGTTGACTTTCTTCCGTTTATCTATTTTTCCCCAAAGAAAATATTGGATGCAGCTGGTTTTATGTCCCTCTGTTTGGGGCTGCTTGTCTGCAGAGGAGTTAATTAAGGGGAAAAAAGATTTGTCATCTTAAGGAATGCTGACAAGTCTTACAGTTCTCGGGGGAACAAAACCTTGTTAGAAAACTGTCTTTAAAAAAAATTATTGCTCTCTGTTTGATGTCTGCTTTACTCCCTCTTGGATGGGCAAGCGGGCTATTTGCCTCTTCCTGAAAGGGTGCAGACCTTCCTCAGAAGGAAGGGGCTCTTTTCTAGGAGCTTTTACTTCTGATCTCTTGCAAGCTTTCTCATTTTTCTCCCTCGACCATCTTACTACTATGACCTATTTTTCTTAAATAATTTTTATTGTGGTTATGTGTGCGCGTACATGTGTAGGTGTGTATGTACAGCTTATGCTAACACAAACATGTGGTTTACGTAATCGTGCATGACAACGCCATGCGGCTTTCAGGTGTGTGATACTGAAATTGTCACCTGCATACGCTTTGCTACCTTCCCCCTGGACCGTCCCTCCCCCCCATACAACTGCCCCTTTCACCCTCTCTACCCACTGGTACCACTGACTGGCTTTCGCAGTCTGAATGTTTCGTCTTGTTTTATTTAGTTCATTTGTTTGGTTCCTCCTTCTAGGCTGCCTATGAAGGAAATCACACGGCGTTGAGCTTTTTCCCTCCAATTTATTTCACTGAGCACGATTCTCTCTAGTTCCACCTTTGCCGTTGCAAATGACAGGATTTCATCTCCTTTTTTAAGAGCTGAGGAGAATTCCATTGAGTACAGAGAACACATGCTCTTTATCCACTCATCTGTCCATGAGCACTTCGTGGTTTACTGTGACTAATGCTGCCATAAAATAAGGGACACGTATGTCTTTGTATTAGTTGTGTTCTTATTCTTTGGGTAAATGCACAGAGGTGCACAGCTGGATCAAAAGGAATTTCTGTTTCTAATTTTTTGAGGATTCTCCACACTGCTTTCCATGATGGCTGCGCGAACTCACACTCCACTAACAGCGGGAAAGGGCTCCCGTCCCTCCGCAGCCTCTCCCACACTTGCTTCCAGTCTTTCGGATGACAGCTGTCCTCACAGGTGCAAGGTGCCATCTCATTCTTGTTTTGATTTTCACTTCCCTGGTAATAAGAGATGAGAACGTCTTTTCATGAACCTGTTGGCCATCCATGTGTTTTCTTTGCAGAGATGTCTATTCACACCCTCTGACCATTTTCAATGGTGTTGTTTCTTGCTGAGTTTCATCTTTTTTGGATATTAACCCATTGTCTGCACAATTTACAAATATCTTTAGGAGGATGCCTTTTCGTTTTGATGATAGTTTCTTTACTCTTTGCAGAAGCATTTTAGTCCCATTTGTCTGTTTTTTGCTTTCGTTTCCCTTGCCATCACTGTCATGAACCCAGAGGCGTTTCTAGGGCTGGTGTCAGGGCCATACCACCTGTGCTCCTCCGTATGCGTTATGGTTTCAGGTCTGACACGTGCGTGGCCGCCACTTTGAATTGCTCCTGCTGTGTGCAGCGCAGATCGTGTTCTGGTTTCCTTGGTGTGTGCCTGTCCAGTTTTCCCAGCGCCATTTACTGGAGAGACCCTCTTTTCTCCCTTAGAGGGTCTTAGATCGTTGCTGTGAATCAGTTGTTCGTATGTATTGTGGATGACGAAGCCACATATAACATCAGCAGATGTAGAACTTATACTGCCTGATCGATGTCATTGCAACCAAGTTGGAGTGCGTCACCCAGTGGCACACACTCTGCTGGCGGTGGCAGCAGCTGTCACCACGGCCCCTTGTGAAGCTCTCTTACCACCAGGCTGTGGGCTCTCTGGTACGAGGAGGAGCAAACCGGCTTTCCTGGTGGTTTGGGAGGTGGGGAGCAGAGCTTGCAAGCCCCTCTTCTGAAACCTCTACAGCCCCTTGGGTCCCTTTGAGGGGCCCAGGGAGATGCCCACCCCTGCAGGCCTGTGTGTCTGTGTGGCAGAGGAGATGCTTCTCGTCCAAACGTGGTTCACTGAGATGCTGGTCCATTTCCGGGCGCCCATGAGGTGCTGACAGGATGGCAGGAGGGCGCCTGCATTGTTGTCCACCAGGAACGGACGTCTTCGAAATGCGTCCGCCCCACAGGCCCACGGCATCGGAAATGAACATTGAAGAAGCGAAAGTCTAAATTATTAAAAAATAATTTCATCTTACGTGGCTTTTTAAAAATCATTAAAAATGAAAACCAGGCTTCTGTGATTATTTGGACACAACCGACGTCCAATCGCGTAGTTTATTTGATGTGAAGAGTCTGTCCTCACTCCTGCTAGGAAGCTCTTCTCTCAGAAGTGTCTGCCGTCCAGAAAGTTGACTAATATTCTCTGAGTGAGCTGACCTAACCCAGCCTGAGAGATCTAATTACAACACAGTGCGAAGGGAAGGCTCAGAGTCCAGGCGCGTGGTTCTGGACGCCGCGAGTCCACGCGGTGAAGGTCAGCAGCAGGACGCCAGGCGGAGCTTGCAAGTGTGTGCGGGCCCGGCGCAGGCGGCACCTGTGGGCTGCGGGTGCCGTGGGGCTAACTGCGACACAGCGGGGGCCTGCAGATCTACAAACCAAAGAGAAGAGAGACGGGATGGCGGGCTGTGCTGTTTGCTTCCCATGTGTTTCTCTGACTTCTCCCCACACCTCCAGGAGGGGCTGAAATGGGAGGAGGGGTCGAGGGGCATATTCGGGATTAGAAGGTGGTGAGAGCAGAGAGAAGCAGAGGAAGGAAATACCACCAGGCCCGTGGGAGTGGTTGCCTGGGGCAGGAAAGACGCTTGGGACACAGTGACGTCACCATCCACAGAGGGGCTCCTGGGGAGATGTCAGTCCTCGCGACTGTCCCAGACGCAAGCGCCACCCTGGGAGAACAAACCACCTGGTTGGGCCTTCCGGCTCCTCCTCTGGCCCCTTCTTGCTCCTGAGTTGTCCTGTCTGTCACAGGACAACTGTCACAGGTGATGAGGACTCAGGTGAGCACATGCCTAGAGCAACAGTACAGCTGAAGCACCAAGGCTGACAGAGACGTCTTCATCCAAGAACACCGGGCTCTTGACTTCTGATCAGGAGGGTGTCTCCGCAGGCACCCTTCACTCTTCAACCCTAAATGTTGGTGGGAGAAGGACATGGCTCCATCCCATCACCAGGTCCAGGGTGACCCAGCACGGAGCCCAGGCAGGCCACCTGTACCGGCCTCAGGGCCACCACAGGTCCTTTTAGGAGACAGGCCGTCAAGACTCAGAGACAGAGTGCACTGTTTCCGTCTGGGCTGGGCTGGCAGAGCCCTGGGGTCTCAGGAAGGCCAGTCTTCCCCACGAGGAGCCGAGAGCTCCGCCGGGCAGCCCTGGTGCTGCCCCAGAGTCTCCAGGCTGCTCCGGACGGGCCCTCGGGGGCAGCAAGACCAGCGACCTGGCCCAGAACGCTTCCTGAGGCCGCCGCCTGCCCCAGCGAGACAGAACGGAGCTAAGGTTTCGGGGCAGTGGGAGGACCAGGTCCTGTCATCAGGGAGATGCCAGGCTCTCCACGCTCTCCGAGCTCACTCTCGGGACGGCGGGCTGGTAGAATCAGCCAGGCCTCGGGACCCATTTTCTTGACCCTCGAGTTTCTGTGTTAGAAACTCACTCTCAGGTGGCGTGACGACTCACGGTCCAGGACATGAGAATTCTGTGGGAGGACAGCTTCTCCAAGCTCCTGAGTGCCCTCGACCAGCTGGCCCCTGAAGGTCAGAGACGCAAGAGGAAACAGTACGTGACCCTCCTGTGGTATGACCCCAACAGGGATGGCCACAGCAGAGTAGTGACACCCGTGGAGCTCCCCACAGGCTGAGCTCAGTCCACCCTCACTGCAACCACAGCCGGGGACCCACTGCTTTGAGGTAGGAGAGCCGGACCTGGAAAAGCGGCAACGTCTCCAAATTCGCAGCCAGCAGATGGCAGGTGGGGGCAATCGAATGCATCTCTTTGTGTCCCCAGCTGCTCGTCTTCTTTCTGTCTCTGCTCGAAGCACATCGAATGCCGGGAACAGGCAGTAGATACGCCAAGAGAACTTCCTGATTCTTGTCATAGTTTTGACATCGGGGAACCTTATTTATAGCTAGACTGTACCATTTTTGTTTGTTTATGCAGAGGAGGATGTACACAGTTATGATATGGATACATTTTTAGGTCTAGAAGCATGAACCAGAGCTCTTCCTTGGAGACACTTTCGCATGAGATGCCACAGGGTGGACTGAGGTGGGAGCACAGTATGAAAACCCCAACATTTAGAAATCAGGGGAGTCGCCTGGCTGTTGAGGATTTATTTGTAAATCATTAGATTCCATGGGATGTATTTTTAGGATAAAGAGAAGTTGACTATATTACATCTTAGCAATTCTACATTGTCCCCACAAGTTGAGCGCTGTGAAGAGATTCAGGAATCCAGTCTGTAAAGAGATGATCATTCAAAACTAGCCGTCTTCTCAAAAACAAAAGGTTCCCTCTGCTCCACGCTATTACTTCAACTTTCATGCATTTTTTTTGTTGTTGTTGGAATTTGTGTTCTATTCATACTGTGTTTTAGATACTCATCCAGTGTCCTCCTCTGCACCTCCATAGACGGTTGGATCATCTGTGGCCATGTCTCCGTGGGTGACACTGGCCTGGACATCTTCACGTTCTTAAGTAAGTGTCCATGTGAACTGAATATGGCTGAAGCCCCCACTGCATCTGACACACGGACATTGTTCCAGATGGGGAGGCCCTGGACTCTCTCTTGGGATCGAGTTTTCATTAGTCAAAGTTTTTATCTTTTTGTACCTCTTTGGCTCTGAAAAATAGGAAAATCCAGGCCACTTGGATACCTGTCAATCAGATTGAATATCTGGGAGTCAAAAGACGTGTGGCTTTTTATCGGTTTCTGGCAGTTTGGAAATCCTAGGCGCAGTCTCGCTCTTGACATACGTGGGCGATACTCCAGATCCTGTGTTAGGTTAGGCAGGACTGTGAGCTTCTAACAAGTCAGGGGCGGCTAAGGTCGTGTCAAAGTCAGACCACTCACTGTCCATCAGTCGGCACACAAAAGGTGGGAGGCAGAGCGGTGCAGGGAAGAAACAGCCTCGGAGGCTGACCACCGCCAAAGAATGGTGGACTCTGTCTCCAAGGCCATCTCCCTGTCCCGGGCAAAGCCAGAGCTATTTAAGGGGAAGAAGTGTTTTGTGCAGGACGCTGAGGCAGTGCAAGGGCTCGCATCTTTAACTTATTCATTGTCCTGCTTAGTTCTGCTCTTCTGCCTGTATCAGTGAGAAATCTAGTTAGCAAGCTGTGTCTGCAAGAAAAGGGTTTAGTGCGTTAGTGTGTTCCCTTAATTGCTTCACTGCATGAAGATTTTAGCTCCCTTCCGTGTGATTTAAATGACTTTTCTCGAGGCAACTTCAAAAGCATTGCTCGGGGCAGGTCGCCTGGTGGGACGTGGCAAAGACAGAGAGAGTGAGCTGGAAGACGGCGGCCGTCCCAGCGCAGCCACGGAGGGGCTGCTTGTGCACATGCGCGAAAGCTGCCCGCACCTGGCCCGGCCGCTGCTCACACAGGTGCCGAGCGGGAGGCTGCCGTCTTTCACCTTCTCTGCTGGGTTTCTCTGGACAGGCTCCCTGGACGAGGCATTTCAGGGTTACCAGGCTCAGTTCAGAAGTGCCTGATCTCTTTAGGTCCAGGGACATTTCTGCTCTTTTTTTCTTTTCATCAAGGGAACACGACATCAGAACATCCTACAGGTGGAGAGTGAGCGTCCTGTGACTCCCAGCGCCAGTCCTGCTCTGCCTTCACCGCGCAGCCGAACCCCCTACTAGCTCTGCTTGCTCCCCTGCCCCACGGACATGTTTTTTGGGGGGTACTTCTTCTCCAGCCTGCACCCCCCGCCCCAAACAAAGCCTTGGGGGAAACGCTCCTGCTCTGAGTGTTTCCAGGCTGCGCTGAGAGGCGCCTGGGGGCCTGGGGGCCAAGCCCTTGTCACGCACTCACGTGTGTCAGCGCCCCCATGTGGTCTCCAGGAGAAACTCACCATGTACCATCTCTTCCCGCAAATTTGACATTTCTGTAGGCTTTTCTTTAAATGATAAGCAGGAGGGAGCGAGTTAGGAGACACATGAAGAAATAGGTTTCCATCAACGCTGCATTAAAGCAGAAACTCTCTTGAAATGCATGATTTACAGAAAGGTTTGTCTGAAAACGAAGATAATACGCTATTTATGGAACCCGGCACTGGCATTGATTGAGACTTGGCCTCACACTGGGGCTGCAGGCGGAGGCGGAGGAGGCACACACACACTGCTCGCTCGTCCTGCTAGTGAGTGCCTTCCAGCGTGTGTACGTGGGGAGAAGCACTGACCCTCCTGGGGCCCGGGGTCAGGAAATCTGGATCCGCGTCCTCTGGTTCATGAGGCCAGACAGAAGGGTGTGGCCTCTGTAACTGGGCCGTTTCTGAGGACCCAGTGAGTGAGCCATCCAGACCAATCAGTTCAGGTAAACTGAGGCTCTGTGACGTTAATTAGCGTATAGTCTAGTTACAGGTCAGCTGAGCCAGGAGACACACTGGTAATGGGTTCAAGCCGTTTTCCACTGAGCCACAGGAGACTCGTGATTGCCCTGAAAAGTCAGCAGACCCCCCGTCAGTGCCGCAGTGCCTGCAGAGGACCCCACACACCCCGCTTTCCCCCATGTCGCCCCGGAAGAGGGCTTTGCCCTATCACCTCTGTACCCCGACACTGGGGAAGCGGATGGGAGACAAAGCTGTCTCCCTCTTCCTCAGCTGGTGCCGCTCAAAAATGAACATTTCCCAACTTCAAGCATCTGGTGTTGAGCTACTGGCTTTGCAGCCTGGTGGGCGTTCAGGACACAGTCAGTTCTATAACATCCTGTCTGAGCCTCCTCACCTGAAAGCTGTGTCCATTCCCCTAGTCCATGTCCCAGAGTCCGTGTCCCATGTCCCTTGCTCCTATCTCAGAGCTCGGTGCTTCTTCAGAGAAGGATCCCACTCATGGCTTTTGATCAGTTTTGCATAGTCCTGAGTTCGAGCTTTCAAACATTTATCTTGATCAACGTGGATGTCAGAGGAGTGATTCTGAAACTAGTTTTGGAGTCTGAAGCATCTTAAAATCTCATGAAACCGGGTACCTTCTCCCTAGGAGAAGTGCAGGCTCACGCGAAACTGCTGGAGATGCAGAGCCCCTGATGCTGTGGTCCCTGTCCTGAGACACCACGGTGAAGCCGAGGGGCTGCCGAAGTCGGCAGGAGGCTGGTTCAGGGACACCTAGGTCAGCATCTAGGCTCATCGGGGTAGTTTCCTCCTAAGGGCTTGATGAGTCTCCTCCTACTGGTCCTTGTTTGGAACTTGCATGGGTTACTCTGCTAATGTCAGATGCAGGGGAGAGGCTGGATTCTACCAGAAGATTCCAGACGTTTTTGTGCGGAGTGATTCACCAATTGCTGGACAAATAGCTCTCCTACCACAGAGTGCGGTAACTGATGCTAAATCACTGAAGGGAGTGGGTAATTCTCCACCATTAACTAGGAGAACTAATTTTTCCTCGTGAGACATTAGTAGGACTAAGGCTACTTAAAGACACCTAAGAGGTCACATGACAAAGCTGTACTTCTCTTCCACAACACTAGCAATGCCCTTGCTTCCCCAGAAGTGACAGATGGACATCTTTCCTGCCAAAGTACCACCACCGGCGTGATAGTTTGCTTGAGAATTATTAATCAGCTGCAGCAGCCCAGCTCTGGGTAGCAGGATCGTGGACTCTGGTGAGACTGCATTACATCGTGTCTCTGACACCACCTCCACTCGAGATCGCACCCACAGTCCTTTACAGTGCAGTAAAGACGTTTTGGGGGGAAGCTTAGCCTCTTTGAGCCGGCATGTGACATTTTTAGTTGGCTGATGGGATGCAAACATTTTGCCTGGTTTGATATTTGCAGTTGTTTTGACTCAGGGACAGGGTGACTCAGATTAGAAAGGACATCCTTAGGCTTCTTAAAATGTCTAAATTCTAAGTGATATGTGAGGCAGAATCATCTTCTCTTTGGAGAGTTAGATCACTCACTTGATGGATGTTGGGAACGGCATGCTGTTTGATGCAGGGAGAAGAGTGAGGCTGAGATGAGGGTTGTGAGAGGTGCTCACTGGGAGTCCAGCTGCATAAAACCAAAAGTAAATTGTCCACATTTGCCATCCTGGACAGGCCATCAATCATTCCGAGCAATCTCTAAGAATTTAAATCATGCTGGAAGAGCAGAGTCTCATACACTGGAATTTTGTCTGCAAAATTCCAGCAGTGCTAATGCTTCTTTTTCTCTCTCAGAAGCAAGCTCTGGTATCTATAGACATTTTGCAACAGACGCCTTTGTTCTGGTCTTTACAGCACCTGGATTCTCCTTGGAACGCCTGTGAAATGGGACAGCCTGTGCAAAACTCCTGATTCAAATGGAGTGTATCTCACTGAATCATCGCTCTTCCAGAAATGCTTTCTTCCTTGCAAATATCTGTTATTCTCAGCACAGCAGACAATTTCCTGGGCTCTGAGAGGTGTGTGCTTTTGCATCTTTTGTTCCATAAAGGGAAGAACACGAGCACGATCAAATGTGTGGCCAGTTTTGTGGCGTCTTAACGTGGGGCCCTGACGTCTGGAGGTGGAGTGTCAGGAAAAGCCACAGTCAGTGCTGTTTCAGGCTAGAGGCAGAGGTGTCACTTTGTTGATCAAATATTCATTGGGCATCTGCTACCTGCCACATGTGATGCTGGGCTCTGGAGTTGCACAAGACACAGATAGGCTTTCAAAAATCTACACAGACGGGAAAGAGTTGACAGGTCCAGGGACAGTGTCACGCAAGGGAGAACAGGAAATGGTATGATGCAGGAGGAGGACAGCTGGGGGCTCATCTGAATGAAGATCAGAGGCATTCTCTTCAGAGGCGGACGTTCCAGGATGGACAACGGGCCCTGGGGAGAATTTTGATGGGCAGTCTTCATGGAGAGACTCTACAGTCAGAAAGTTCTAAGGCCACCTCCAGACGCAGCAGTGGGGTGTGGAGATGAGGGACAACTTGGCTTTGCTTCAGTCGAAGGTGTGTTCTGGGAGAGCCTGGGAGGACAGCTCGGTGACCATATGTCATGCTGACTGAGTCAGCACCTGGTGTCCCAGCACATTTATTAATCATCATTACTGAGGCTTCCCAGCACTCAGAAAATTCCTGGTTTGGACAGACAGCCCGTTGTACCGGTGGGCTGGCATTTCTTGGCTACCACTCCTAACACAGCTATGCTCATAGTAACTTCCAGTTAACGGGGGACATGCACTTTCTTGCCACTTCGTGGTAAGTAGGAAATCTTACGTGTATCCCTTGAAATTTCCGAAGATGGCCCAAGATCCAAAAATTTCTCCTTCAGATATGCCTGAAATTCCACCATGGCAATAGTAATCGTGGTGATCGGTCAGTGTGCAAGTCATTAGATTGATAATAGGCACCCTCCTGCTTTACCAGCTTGTTTCAGACCTAGCCTTGGAGACGGGCCGGGAAGGAGAATGACTAGTATTTCCATGTTGCGGACGTGGAAGCTGCCGCTCACGGGGTCAGCGCTCTTCCCAAAGTGTTGGCGCTCATGCATGATGGAGGCAGCCTTCCTCTGGAGCCCGCTTTCATGAGGTCAGAGGAAGACACTGTTCTGGGGTGATGGCTCTTTGGGGCACTGCTATGGTCAGTGATGGAGATGTTGGGGTTTTCAAGCTATTGTGATGTTTTCTTATTTGTCCCACATGACACCCCTGTGCGCAGGGCAACACTTCCCCCTAGAGAGAGGGTTGGTGACCGGGCTCGTCCTGGAGCCCAGAACATCAACACCTCCAAGCCCCCCGCCCACCTGAACCCCCTCCATCCTGGTCCTGTGCTTGAATCCGCACTGGACCTGGTGCCACCCCAACTGGTCCCAGTTTCAACTCTAAAATTATGGTCAGCCCATTTCTAGATATTCAGAGAAGTTAAGTGCCTTGCAAATCTTCATGCAAACAAGGAGACGCTGACTGGGCACCGAGGCGAATCGCCCAATTGCACGTTTCTCTTGTTTCCGCACACAGTTGAGGCTCAGTCGCTGCATTTGTCGGGTGCACAGGTTTAATGGAGTCTAAACGGGAGATGACCGTGGGGTGCTCTGGAGCGCGTGGGGAGTGGAGAGTGCCTTCAGCGGGAGTAGCTGGCCTGCAGGAGGCGTGTCTGGAGAGCTTCTGTTCGCATCGCACTGTGGTTGACGGTGCTGTGCCCTGTAGCGTGTGCCAAGGGCATGGACCTCATGCTGCACTTTAGAAAAGAAGACCTGAGATAACACAGGCACGTGTTGGGAGGTGGAGAATAACATGGCAGCGCTGTGCGTGGGGCGACGAATCATGGGTGAAGCCTACGTCTGCACCCCTCACGAGTGCACATTAACTGTCGATACGCTTTGTGTGTCAACTAGCCCTCAACACAGCCCAACAGGACGGCTGTGGTGGGTGTTCATCTGCATAAGCGGAGAGCAGAGCAGGAGACAGGTCTCAGGGGAGACAAAGAGCCACTGCAGCTCTGGAGTCTTCGTCCCTGTGACGCCTCCCCGAGGCTGGCCAGGGCCAGCGCCGCGGCATCAGCGCAGGGCAGGCTTTTGATCCCCGCCAAGCGGTGGCTGGGGGGTCGCTGTTAGGGAGCAGGGAGGCAAACCCCAGCAGCTCTATCTACTGCATCCTCATGTCCCTAAAAGTTTGAGGGTCCGCTGCGTTTTGGAGTCAGGGTGTTATCGACACGGGTCAGGAGAGTTTGTTTCTGCAGCCGGGAAGGGTCGACTGAGCTCCTTCCAGACTCGTTGGGCAGCAGTGAGCTCCACGCCCAGCTGGAATCTCCTGGTGTGAAGGAATCGCTGCAACAAGCGAGCACGAGCCAATGTGTGGAGCAAAGGTGTGGAGACAGAGCCCGGATTTCCGAGATCAGGACCAGCACAAACTGAAAAACGGTGGCGCCCGGTGGAGCAAAGTTTCGGTTAACCGCGTCCAAAGGCGCGCAGGCCGCATAGCCTGTGTTGGAGACTCCGGCCGGGGAGGAACAATCCGTGTGAACAACGGAATAAGAAACAAATAAAGTGTGTCTTCCTTCGCTTTCTTCCTGCCTGATTGGCTACCTCTGCCTGCATCCCTAGGCAGGAACGCACCTGTCCTTTAACAAAAAATAAGTGGCAGGTGCCTTAGATCACAGCAGCCTGAACCGCAGACAAGCTCAAAGCCCCCTCAGCCAGCACCAGCCAGTCACAGACACCCCATCTTCCACGTCCTCATCCCAAACCCTTCACAAGTTTGGCCCGACCATTCAGGGGAACAGCTTTGACCCATGTCTCCATGTTTCGAGTTTAAACTCGAAATAAGTTCTTCCATTTCTCAAAGCCCAGTATTGTATTCTTGGCTGCATGTGCACGGGACCCGATCTGGTCACATTATTGTCTCTTGAAAGTTGCAAGATATTAAAACGCCAGAACACGGCCGTCCCCCGCACAGCTGCCCTGCTGGAGGATGCTGATGCGTCCCCGGGATCAGAAGGCTTCTTTTTCTTTCTCACTTTCTGGTCCTCTCTCGATGGATGCCATCAGTTTCTTGCAGCACCCGCCCTCTGGGATGGTAAAGGCCACCATACTCAAGAGAGTTCAGACAGATGTGTAAAAGGAGTTTGTTCACAGGGCGGAAGACATGGGCTCCTGGGAGCAAAGGTCTCTTTGAAGGACACTGAGAATCCAGTCGGGGGTGGCAATTAGGAAAGTCAGGTTACAGAGGGATCTGCAACCTTTTTCAAAGTGCCACTGCGTCCTGTTCTGATGTTGGGCAGGAGGGCAGCCAGACATTGGACCTGAATCCTCAGTTTTGGAACTGACCCCTATGGGGTCAACTTCACAGACGCAGCTGAGAGGTCGGATGGAGAACAGTGCTGTTTCTGATTAAGGCAGCTCTGAGACGTGACCACCGGACTCTGGCCACTGTTCATCAAAAAGCATAAACAAGTGACAACGGAATCCTGGTGAGCCTATCCCCAGAAGTTACCTCCGGCCATGTCCGGTGATGAAGTTGTGATGGAAGGAGGCCAGGTGACTTAGCTGCCACCAGTCTGCCACTCCCTCAGGGTTTGATCCCAGCGAAGAAAGAGCAGTAAAAATGCTCTAAATACTAACTAAATGATAAAAACAAAATATAAGTGATGAAAACGATAAAGATGAAAGATAAACAATAATAGGAGAAATATAAGCAATAATAGGTGTCTTAATTTGATAGACTATGAAACAAGCAGGACCCATGTTGATGAAGTTTGAGAAAAGATGGAAACATTTTATGAGATAACAGTAAATGAAAAAAAAGAGACGCAGTTTGAATTCAGCTCCATTCATTGCCACAAAGCATTATAAAGCACTCGCCTCATTATGGCGTTGCTCTAATGTGTGTGCCCCAAATCGCCATCACACCAGTGCAGGAAGAAGTGATTAATGTGTGTGCAAAATCGATGAGAGTTTACAGTTCACTTGGCATCAGCCACGATTCCCAGACAGCGTGCAGGGCAGACGTCCTCCGGGCCAGGAGAACCTTGGTAAGCATTTACTGTTTCAGTACTTTAATGTCTTGTGCTTCTTTTTCCCTTGAATTTTTAAAGACTTGAAGAGAGGAATAAAATTGGTGATTGCAATAGGACAAGTATGTATCTAGAAAGTTGATGGGAGGAAGCACGTTTTCTCAACCCAAGAAGACTGTGATATGGATGTGCTCGCTCTGATTGGCAAACCCTCACCCACAGAGATGCCAGGAGCCCAGGGCGGTGTCCCCACCCCACAGAGTACACACACTCCCTTTACTGCCAGGTTAGAGGCAGCTGTAATTATGCTTGAACAAATAAACTCATCAGATCTACAGCTTAAAACCAGTGGCCAGTCAACCATCACCAACACTATTTGCTTTTCCTTTTTCTTTTTTTCCTGGCCATGAAACTAAATACCTGATTTTGAAGAAAGCTCTTTATTTATGTCAATTGTTGACAAAGGCTACTAGCTAAACATGACTTGTGGGCTTCCTCTTAGATACCCATCTTAGGAGCCACAAGAAAACAGTTTGAAAGAACAGAAATCCTAGTTGAGAAAAATGAAATCGTGTCTCTTCAAACAATGTGGGGAAACCTGGGCATCTCATTGCAGAAGAATGAAACTAGACCCAACCTTACCCTATAGACACAAACTACAAGTAGATCAAAGCTTTAAATGAAAGATGTGGATCTGTAAAATTCCTGGTAGAAAAAAAATAGGGGAAAAGCTTCATGACATTAGTCTTGGCAATGATTTTAACTGACATTGGATAGGACACGAAAATACAGGCAAAGAAAGCAAAAATAGACAAGTGGGATTGCATCCAACTAGAATTCTGTGCAGAGAAGGAAATAATCAACAGAGCAAAAAGGCAAACTAGGGAATAGGAGAAAATGTTTGCAAACTATATATTTGATAAGAAATAGATATTCCACACGTACTAGGAAACCCTACAGTCAAGAGCAAAACCAAACCAAACCAAACTAAACCTAAACCAATTAATCCAACTTAAAAAATGGGCGAAGGACTTCAATAGGTATTATTTTCCAAAGACCATGTATAAATGGCCCACTGACATATGAAATGATGTGCTGTGTCACTAATACAGAGAAGGAATGAAGTCCAAACCACCACCAGGTATCACCTCACACTTGTTAGGATGACTATTATTAAAAAGAGATAGAGAAGTTTTGGTGAAGATGTGGAAAACTCTAACCCTGTACACTGTTGTTAGGATGGTAAAATGTTGTTCTTTAGACAAGTGGCAGGCAAGTCTTCAAACATTTAAAACGGAATTATTATAGGGTCCAGCATCCCACTTCTGAGTAGATCCCGCTGAAGAATTGAATTCTGGATCCTGAAAACTGATTTGCACTTCCAAGTTCATCGTAGCATTATTTACAGTAAGCAAGATAGAGAAAGCATGTAAGTGCTGGTGGACAGATGAAGGTGGGAACACAGGGGATAGAGGCATATGCCTGACCATTACGGGAAGGAGGTGTTGCCGCCCTCCACGCGTGGCTGAGCCTTGACGACCTGGCGCTGAGTGAAGCAGGCACAGAGTGGCATCGTGCTGCCGCTGTGCCCTATGCAAAATAATTAAACACAGAAACAGAGTGCCGTGGTAGCTGCGAGGGACTGGGGAAGGAGGGGCGGATGCAGAGTTACAGTTCAGTGCATTAAACTGCTCCTGGTACAAGGGACGTGAGCTCTAGAGATTTGTGGTGCGGTGTGTGCGCTGCTGCGCGGGTCCCTGAAAGGACAGCAGCAATAAATGATAACATACAAGCGCAGAGAGAAACCAGAAGGAGTAGGTTTTCATGCTCTTGTGAAAGGAAGAAAGTTGCGGGGAGCAAGAAATTCCCGGGGACGAGGAGGGTCCGTCCCTTGCCCTCTTCCCCACATGACTCTGGGACTATGAGGCTGGAGTTACTCTCCGGGTGAGCCAGATCTGCTTTAGATCTGCTTTAACCTAGGAGATGATCCTGTTGTAACTTGCCAACTTAGCTGTTAGTAAATTGCTTAGGTGGGCAAAGTCCTGCCGGAGGGGCTCTCCACCTGGCACCCAGGAAGCTGTGTGAATTTCTGCCAACTCCCCGGAGGCTGGATTCCCGCGGTGGTGGTGGTGGCAGGGGTGGAAAACAGCCCGACTGAGGAAGGAGTGACCTGGCAGGGCTGCAAACTCAAAGCGGTGCATGCAGGTGTCAGATGGGCAGCTCTGACGGGCATCCTGCCTTCCAGCTTTGCCCACCGGGCATCCTGAGAACTGAGAAGAGACGGGCTGCTCTTGGACTAATGGATGTTTGGGTGCAGGATGGTAGGATTAGAAGGTGTATTTGAGGCAAGCAGGCCTTGGAGGGGTCAGAAATGTGAGCTGTTCTCTGCCCCAAGGGAGGCTCCTCCTACCCTTTGACTCACCAAGGAAACCGAGAGGCCGGCCTTTCTCCCCCATCAGCCCGGACAGTGAACCGGAGTGAAGATGGGCTCACGAGAAGCAATGATGGGCCACATAACAAGCAATCTAGGGAATAACCCCTAGGAAGTAACACAAAACGAACTCAATGCTCAGAATATCAGCTTAGAATAAACGTGAAAACTGTCCTCAGAGAGATCAGGGAGAAAACATCAGCAGCATTAGCAGATCCAGGGGTCATGCAGTAGAGTTATATGGCTTATTGGATAATAAAAATACAAGTTTTCAATAAAAAGGAAACCTCTCAGTGGACTAAGGCAGCGGTCAAGGGATCTACTGAAAAACCGCTCAGGACTGAATGGCTGGGCCTGGGTGAGGAGCCCCCCAGTGGTACAAGCCTCTGTCTAGCAGGTGTCTTATTGGGAAAGCAGCCACGGGAGAAAGAGAACATCCAGAGTAAAAATTACCGGCTATTTCCCAGTAGTAAAGAAGGATATCTAATTAAAAAAGTCTTGAAGAGGACCCAGTGGGAAAGGCAAGGAAAACAAACCAACCAACCCCAAACAAAGCTACAGTGATGAGACTCTACTGCTCACTCCCTTAGACATAACAAGGAAAGTGGACAACATCAAAACACAGGGACAATCACAAAATTTTCCCAAGAGGAAAAGGCAGATCATCTGCCTATAAATAAAAGCAATTGGATATGAAATTTCAGTAGCAGGACTGGATACAAGAAGAAACTGGAATAAAGTCTCCAAGTGTCGAAGGCACAAATTAAACTCGTTCAAATTATGAGCATCATTTTTAATCTCTTATCAAAAGAGCACATCTAAAAGGAAACAAAGATGGGAAATACAGACGAGTAAAGAACTTAGTATTTTATTTTGTTGTCTAGAAAAGCAATGACTAAAAAAATAGACAAATACTCCTGATCATTTGCAGTTATACTGGGGAAAACATCAATGTATTAGTTGGGGGAGGTGGGATGGGACTTTTGGAGGAAAATAAGCGAATTTGAGGGGTCCTCTGTTGTATGAGATGTGGTGGAGGCTTTGATAACTTTTAGACACGAGGAGATAGCTGAAAGTATGGTTTCCATTATTTAAGAGTACCCAGCAATATAATAAAAATAGAATATTGAGTTTTCAAGCCAGCAGAGGATATCTTTATAGATCAAAAAGAAAGTTAAAAAAAGAGAAAATAAGAAGGAAAATATATAGTTAAGCATGGTGAATGGAATACATTAAATAAGATGGCTAAGCTAAGTCCTACTATTGCCATCATTACAATAAATACAAAGAGGGTTAAATTCTCACCTCCAAAGATCTGAAGATTGAACTTTGAAAGGATTTCCATTTATGCTTACAAGAAAATTTAATTTTCTTTTGCAAAGAGATTCAATAAAGGAATATAGAAAAGTTAAAACTAATGGGAGGCAAAGAATGCACATTTGAACTAAAAGAAGGCTGGTGTAGTGATTGCAATACCAGATAACAGTAGTATTTTAAAGTGAAATACATCATGAAGGAACAAGGATGATGCACACAAAATTAACATACTACTCAAAACAGATACTTCTGCTCGATGTAAAGAATCAAGATAAAAATCATGAACCTACTGAAGCCTAGTTATATGGCCTTAACATATGTAAGAGCTGGTACAATGCATGTGTTCTAACATTGTAGTTGGATCTAACAATCCTTGTTTTCAGCTTGGGAGATCAGTGCGATAAAGTATGCCAGACCAGAAATCCCTCATCAATCAATCAATCAATCTACCAATCAATCAATAATACAAACACAAATTCACGAAGGTTAAACTATGCAACAAAATCAAGAACTAGTTCTTTGAACAGATTTCATAAAGAAGAAAAGCTCTAGAAAAATCGATCAGGGAATAAAAAAGGAAGTTCAAATAAAACATGTATTGAAGTATTAAGAAGACACGATTCTCTGGGATGTGCGGGTGAGCTGTGGCGAAAGTCGAGCTCTCCTGCTCGTCCGCTGAAGTAAGCCCCTGACGAAGTCACTCTGAAAGCAATCTGGAGGTTTCAGTGAAACTGAGTACACAGCGACCACACCACACAGCGATTCTACTCTTCCCCCAAATACATGCACACATCTGAAGACACAAGCTCCGTGCAGAAACGCTGGAGGCAGCCTTGGTGTCCCGCAGCAGGATGCTGGAGTAAGAGGATTTGGGGCGGCCGTAGCATGAAAGGCAATGAAGAGACAGATGGAGAAAGCTGACACGGCCTCAGGAACAAACGTTGCCATGAAAACAGCAATGCAGTTATAAGCTTTATTGCATAGAACCATGTAAATAAATGAGATTCCACAACTCAGAGCAACACTATCTCTGATGAGCACGTATACACTCAGGGGAGGTGGGGTGAAGAATATTTAGCAAATGGCACGCTTTCCACGGTGGACAGGTCCAGGACATAGATTAGAGGAAAACTGATGCTAAAACTCATCTGTGTCTCCCCATTGATGATCTGTGCAGACCAGGGCATGCCAGTGGGTCCTGCAACTCAGAACCACCCTTAAACAAGAAAAGAAAGGAAAGGATGCTCCTCCCTAAATATGTAACCATTGTTCTGCCACACTTAGCTTTGACCTAAGAGTATAAAATGGGAGGAATGCCATTCTCATTCTCAGGGTGGTCCTCCCTGCATAGCGATGGATATAATCCCAAGACCAAGAGCGAACATGTGCACGGAGTCTTCCATTTAAAAAGAATAAGCCCCACCAATTATGATGTTCGACCTTTTCAATAATCCTATAAAGCAGGGAAAACGGAAGTAACTGTTAGACTCGTGGACAGAAATTGCTGATTATCAGAGGGGATGAGGGCTTACCCAGCATCTGACTTTAAAGCATGCCTTGCCCTTTTCTTCTCCGCCTCCCTATGTTTATTTGCAAATCACATTGTGTGGATACGTGCATCCAAAAGAGAATTGTCCAAGAAACAATCCTTTGCATGACTTTTCCAAGTCAGTCAAGTAAGTGAGGTCTCCCTGTCTCCGTCTTTTGTTGCTGTTTTATCAGTAAGACATTCAGCTCTGAGAGCAGCTCTTCTAGTTCTTTCATTGTAGGAATCTAGGAATGCAGCCTTAAAGATGCACACACATTAGCGTCTCTTTGTTTTCCAGCTTTGAAAGTCTTTCAGAGTGCTCCAGTCACCTGCTGCTTCCATACTGTGATCACTTCATGGACAGACATGGAGTTTCAGTAAGCACAGAAGAGCCGGTGCCGCTTCATGCCGCCCTGTGGCTCCTCGCAGTCCCCTTGTCTTGCACATGCCTGAGTCTGGGGACCGCGCTGCATGGCTGTGTTGTGACTGGCGGTGCTCTGTCTCTTCCTCCCTGCTCCCCATTGGGAGGTGGGCATGGGGGCGAGGACCCTGCCCTGGGCCCCACTCTGTGGGACAAGGTGCAGCACTCACTGCTTTGGGACCTGGGTCCTTTCTTTTTCAGTTTCACTGAAAGGCCTGTTTGAAAATGAGAATGAAACAGATTTATGGGCTAAGCCCCACCTCTGCTCCAATCGAAGTGTTTAGCATGAGGTTATTTTCGGCAGCAGGGAATATTCATGTAGGAACATGCAAGACCTGCGCTCAAGGGAAGCTACCGTGAACGACTTTTAAAGAAACGCAAATGACAATATGATGCAAATAAGCTTTAATTTATGCAAATCAAGAGACATCTCATCAGATCAGCATGCATTCTCCTGTTCCACCTGGAGGATGCAATGTCCACTGAGACAAGATTTACCATTTCAGAGCAGAGTCTCTCCAGACAGAATTCTGGGGCAGCCTAGGGGCGCTCCTGGGAGGTTGAGTGACAGCCTCCTCTTGCTCTTGCAGACTGTAGGTAGTGTCAGACTGATCTGGGGACAGCAGGACCGAGACTCTGCAGGGCAGTATGCAGATGTCTGAATAGTAAAGTAACTGGCAAAACCTGCAAGAGACCCCGGGAGGATCTCATCTTAGCAGCCTGCAACTAGGATGCAAGCCTGGATGCTCCCACCCTTTCTCTGCAGGTCACCTGGACACGCCCAGAGCCCCTGACTGTCACAGAATCCATCCTGCCTCTGGGAGAGGCAGGCAGCTTAGGTCCCACGTACGCACACGTGTACATTCTCTTGATGTGAACTTTCCAGCCCTGCAGGGCACCTCAACTAGTTATTTCCACTTTTAATAAGCTTGCTGTGTGTTCTTGACCAATGACTCTCTCCACGAATTCTTTCTGGATGGACCCAGCATGTCACCAGTGTGTTTCAGCATCTTTTCCCACCTCATCAAGACCAGGGGACTTTAGATGATTGATGCTCCTGGGTGTTGGGCCTTCAGCCCTCTCTGCAGTGCCTGCCACTTATTAGCTGTGTGATTGGAGCAAGTCAGTAGCCTCTTTGTGCTTGATCTAAAGATGAGGATAATCGCAGACCTACTTGCCAAGACATTAGAGAATGAGATGAGTGAGTAGATGTCAAACAATGCTCACAATATAGTAGGCACTCGATTAAGCTGAGACATGAGCCTTTCTCATTATTATTTTAATTATGATTCTCCAAGAGATATTATTCCATTTGGGGGACAAACCTGGACGTCAATAAATGGGTTCTAGCCTCATTTCAGTTGGTTCATTTTTATTAATTATTTTTATTTTTGCACATTAAAATTAACTCCCATGTAAATGTTCCCCATTCCTCATACATATGTCAACACACCCTGCCCTCCATCAAATCACCAAGTATCCTTCCCCACTGTCCAGGGGCCTCTGCCACCATGTGCCCCCACCCGCCCCAGTCCCTTTCGGTCACTTCAGTTCTATTGCAAGTGTTCAGGGGTTGCTTTTGTTTCATCTGTTCCTGTGTTTTGTCTGTTCACATTCCAGCTATGAGTGAGGTCATCTGGTCTCTATCTTTCTTCTTGTTTCACTGAGCATCGTCCCCTCTAGTTCCATCCATGTTGATTCACATGACAGGGTGTCATCTCTTCTAACAACTGTGTGGTGTCCATTGCTAGCTGGTCATTTTTATTACTGAGCCATGGTCAATTGAATGAATGCATTACAATGTTTATCAAGTCATCGGGCAATCATGAAGCAGGCCATTCACCTGTTCACACGATGGTGGACCAAGAATGTTTGTAAGTTTCTCTGTGAGAAGATCCTCAGGAGCTGTTGACCTTGACACAAGCTTTCCCTGGGCCTCTGCTTCCATCCTGTGGCCTTCCACGACTTTCAGCTCTGCTTTGGTCTCCAAACTGGCTGCTTCTGACCTAATATATGGTATTTCATGAATACTTGAAGAAGTGGCCCAGTTTCTTTACGTGCATCTAATGAAGGTAAAGGCAGGAAAGAAAGGGGGGGAATTAGATGTATCAGCACAATTTCACACATATCTGGTGAATAATGGGTGTGGTGCGTTCTGTTCTCCTTCATTTTCTCGCCCGCTAGAGCTCAGTACCAGTGTGGGCTACAAAACGACTGCCCTATTTTCACTGGTGATGGAAATTTAAAAATTCTTTAGCATTTTCCACCTTTATATAATCATGCTGATTTGTGAATATTCTTGTAAGAAGTTCTTTTTCAGATTTATTTTACAAAGCAATGCTTTACATTTCTTATGAGCATGAATAGACATTGGTGACAAAAGCCATCTCTCTATTGTGTATGGAATTTCCAGTTTCCATGCATAAGCTTAGAGATTTGAACCTTAAGAAAAAGTTCAATATAAAATATCAGCTTTTTTCCCTGACTTTTTATCCTTGATTACTTTTCCTGCAATGACAGATCATTCTATTTTCACAGCCTGATGGCTGGGCCATTGGTATGTCTGCAGTATTTTAAAAAATGTACTGAATGACCTTCTGGAATGTATTCTGATCACCAGAGAGGACGAGACTGACAGGATGTGACCCTTACAGGGCTCTCCAGCTGGTGTGCAAATAACCTCATCTTGTCTTCCTTTCACATTTGCCAACATTCTCCAGAATTCAACATCACTTGAGACACCCTGAAATTCTCCTCGTGGGCCAGTCATATTTACCACACACACTGCTGGAGCTTCTGAGAAAAATGTCGTGCCGGCCAATTTAAAGATAAGTTCATCGGAAGATTCTGGGGCTCCTCCGGTGTATGCAATGGAACTGGTGGAATCGTGTTAACCGAAATAAACCAGAATGAAAAAGAGAAATCCAGGATGGTTTGCTCATATGTAGACTATGAAAAGACAAAGCAAAGAACAGACAAACCTCAACAAAATTCACAGGACACGAGATGGGGAAGGGAGGGAGGAAGGGACAGGATGGTGGTGAAGGCACTGGACTCTGGGGGTGGCGGAGGGAATGCACAACTGAGGTGAAAATTCAGTATCCTAAATGAAGAGACAAAAATGTAACTGAACATCAAGTCATTTATTCAGGCATAGTTTCCATAGAGTAAAATCACAGCCCATCACCTTTTACAGTCACAGGAGCAGCCCGAGAATTAGGATTCCCAGCAGTCCACACCCAGTGTTTTCTCAGCACACTTAGTAGTCAGCCCCTATGATCCTTGCCCCCAAACCGTCGCATTTTCTTCCAGTTTTTGTGGTCGTATAAATTGAGTTGTGCAGTAGACTATCTTTTGAGTCTGCTTTTTTATTTATATTATGCATTTGAGATTCACCTATGTGACTGCAGGCACGAGGGGTTATGATGATCGTTTTTGGCTGCTGAGAGGTATTCCTAGATGTTCCACGGTTTACCTGCTCAGCCATCGAAGGCTGTTTGGGTCATTTCCAGTTTTGAGATTATGAATAAAGTCACATAAGCGTTCACATACAGCCTTCCTTGTGGACTTCAGTTTTCTTTTCTGCTGGGGGAAATGCCTGAGCATGGGGCTGCTGGGTCAAATGGTCAGTATTGAACTTCACATGAAAAGTGTTAGCTTTCTGTATTTAACTTTACAAGAACTTGCCCAACTGTTTTCCAAAATGGCCATACCTTTCTGCATTACTACCAAGTCTGTATGAGAGTTTCAGGGTCTCCACATCCTGTTCTTGCTGCAATTTCAGCTCTTCTTGTAAGCACAGAGTGGTATTAATTTCCGTCTCTGATGATGAATGGAGCTGAATAATCCTTTCGTGTGCTTATTTGCATCCACATATCTTCTTAGTAAAGTTTGCATAAATCTTTTTTTTCTATTTTTAATGAGGTGGTTTATTTTATTTACATTGCATGTTACATTTATATGCAAGTTCTTTATCTAATACGTTATTTGAAAATATGTTTTCATAGTCAGCCTCTGTTTTTTAAAATTTTATTAACAGTCCTTTAAGGAGGAGAGGAAGGAATTCAGTTTGCTGAATTTTTTTTCCTTTAGTGTTCATGTTTTAAGTGTCAAAAAATCTTTGCCTAAATCCAGCTCACAAATATTTCCTGCTGTTTCCTAAGAGAAGTTTTATAGTTTTCAGTTTAAATTGAGTTAGTGTTTGGAAAAAGTGCTTAGGTCAGCTTCTTTCATTCATCTGCACGTGGATATCCAAGTCAACACGGTTTATCAAGAGGACTATTCTTTGCCCATTAAATTTGCTGCTTTGCTGGAAAGCTTTTGATTATGTATGTTCATGTATGTGAGAAAGCTTTTGATTATGTATGTTCATGTATGTGAGAGCCCACCTCTGGGCCTTTACTCTGCTCAACTGACCTATGTATCTCTTTCCTCAACATTCCACTGTGTTGATTACCATCCTTTATAATAAGTCTTGAAATAGGCCATGGAGGGTTATCAAACTTGGTACGTCTTTCTTTTTCAACATTGCTCTGATGGTTCTTGTCCCTTTGCCTTTCCATATACATTTTACATTTTTAGTTTACATATGTCAGTTTCAGCAACAACAAACAAAAGCTTCTGCTGAGATTTCTATTGGGATGTCCATGCATCTAAAGATCAATGTCGGGAAGGACTTACAAACTTTCCCATCAATGCCACCCTGTATTGATTAATTTCCTGTGATTTTCCCTTCAATGCTTGTGGTTGTCCACAGAGAGATTTTGCACATCTTCTGTTGCATTAAAGCCAGGCATTCCGCTTCCATTGTTGCTAGGCATGGTGAGTGGAGGACTTTAGGTGATTCAACTTGTGTCATCAAGTTCTTTTACACCACTCGTCTTGAATTATTTCTGTTTGTCTTAGACTGAATTTTCTATTTGCTTCTCTCTCTCTCTCTTAAATACATTTCATGGACTCATGCTGTGTGCATACTATTTTGTGAATGTTTCCTTCATTTAGTGCCTATACCCTCTGACCACACACAGCCATATACTCAGGCAGAACATGCGTTCAACCTTTAATTATTAGTAACCCAGTGAGCATCTTTGTGCGTCTGACCTTGAAAACAGGGACTTAGCTTTGTTTAGACTTCTCTTTCCCTTATTGAAAAGCTTGTCATGACAAATCGATGAAAGGGAAAGTTCCCATGAATGCCACGGACATAAACTAGAACAATATTAAGAGCTCCAAAGTGTTCAACTGTATCAGAAGACAAGTGGAAATCAGAGAAGTATACTGAAACAGAAATCACCTGCATCAGCAGGCAATCTTACTAGTTCTAAGACCTTTTACATGATGAGAGTCCCACGATGCTTCCACAGACTTGTACTTTGGAGGTTTGTCTCCGGGGCGTAGTGGTCATGCACAGTTTCTCTCCTGTGAACTTCATGCTATTTGACTTGTTGCCTGCTAATCATAGCTGTTTCAAGAACCTTGGTGCACCCTCTTCTACCCATAAGAGAATTTCTCTTCAGTAGCTATCTTTTTCATGCCCCACATTCTGGAAGTTTCTGCGTCATTGGGACATGATGGGAAGGAGCACGTGGCCTTTCTTTCAATCCCGTCTGATGGTGACTCTTCTGGCAACCTTGATCCCATTTCTTATTGCAGTAGAGGCTGCTGCCTGTCTCCGTAGCCCCTCTCACCTGGTTCTTCTGAAATGACACGTCGTCGCAGGTGCTGGGGGTGCCTGCTGTGCACAGACAGGTCAGTGTTGACACAGCAAGAGCTGAGGCATGGGCAGCAGGCCTGGTGGATATGCTTGCGCTCAAGGCCCCTGCTCCCATGGACACGGGGGACTGATTCTGTGCTGGGTTTCCATGGTCCCAGGACGGTTCCCATTGGGAATGAGTCCAAGATTCCGAAGGGTGTGCTGGCTCCTTCGTGTCCCGTCCTGGGTTTCTCGCGCTCCCGTCCGCATGATGGCACTTTCTCCCCAGCAGCTCCCTGTGCCCAAGAGAGGCGCCTCTTTGGAGGGGCCACCTAAGACCCTTCTGTACGGATTTCTTTTCTGGGGCACTTTGCTTCTCCAGTCTTCCTCTGTGCCTGTCTTCTGGATTGATCTAGTTGTTTTTCTGGCTCATGTTTTCCTTCTGCTTCGGGATCGACAGTCTGCATCTCTAGTCCTTCAGTGGTTACTTTCATCTCAAGATATATGCATAAATATCAACATTTCAAACTAAGCCTACATTTATTAACTGTTCTCAGAAAATAAAAAAGCCTCCCAACTCTGAGTTTTCCTCCCCTAATTCCCTAATTATTCCTCCCCTTTCTCTTGCTATTGTCATCAATATTTTATTATTGTGGGCTTTTAATACTCATTTTCTATGGTCTCCATTGTTTCTTGGATACCATTCCTTCACCATGTGTTTACTCTGCTGCTTTTTAAATACTTCCTTTAATAGTCAGCATGGCTATGTAGAGATGGCTAAGGGCGATGATAAACTTTTTTTTGTGTTCTGAAAAGTCTTTCCCTTCACTTTAAAATGATTGCTTCTTGCATGGCATTACTTTTCCCTGAGACTTTTGCAGATAGCTTTGTCTCCTGGCATTTATTGTCATGCACTGCCTTGAGGAAATGCAAGCTCTCAAACTAATTGCAGGTTTCTTTGCAGGTGATCAGTATTTTCAGTCTGTTAGCTTTTATGATTTTCTTAATATCAGCTACATTTTACATCGACACAATGATGTGCATAGAGATTCTCCATCTTCACATTAAAATTTTTAACTTCTGTGTTTTACATTAGGGTTACATTTAAAAAATAGCTTCTAATTCTTTACCCCCTTCCCCACCCCAAGTTTTTTGAGATGGAATGGGCAAACATCATTGTGAAGATTTAAGGCATAGAACATGCTGATGCAATTATATATTGTTATGTGACTACACTGTAGCATTATCTACCACCTGTCTATGACATTAGCCAGCACTCTTTCCTTAATGTTTAAAAATTGGCTGACCGTGCATTTTTTCATTTCAAAGTCCTTCCCCTCTCCCTCCCCTCCCCTCCCCTCCCTTCCCCTCCCCTTCCCTTTCCTTCCTTCCTTCCTTCCTTCCTTTCTTCCTGAAGCGGGCAGCGGTGAAAGCAAGTGGGAAGGCAGGTAGGCAGGGAGAGGAGGAAAGAGCATTATTTATCTATTTAGTTGTTTGTTTTAGTCTTTCTTCCTGTTCCAGGTCTCGAACTCGGGGTGGGTCCTTGGGTCTTATGAGGAGCTGTAGACTTGACGCCTGAGCCAACGGGATGCACCACTTACTGTTCACTTTCTAACTCACAAACTATTCTTTCTAATTTCCAGGGTTTCTGAAGGACTATTTTTTTCATATTTATTACTCTGTTTTTGTTTCAGAGTGTCTAATTATTTTTTCATGGATACAATTTCTTACTATAGCCTCCAAGTATCAAAACTACCCTTATTCTGAAGCTACTTTGCATGTTTTTAAAGTATTTTCCTTTCATCTGGGATCATTTCCTTTCCTGGAGCTTGATTTCCACGGGTCACATGCTGAGCTTGAGTGCATCTCACTTCTGATTTGCAGACCCAGCTCCACATTCGCTCTTCCTCACCCTTGGCTCCCTGTCCCCTCTCCTCCCCTGCCCCGCCTGGTCACTGGTGGGGGCTCCTTCCTGCCTCCCTGTAGCCACAGCCCAGAACCAAAGACTGTCCTGCTGCTCAAGAGTCAAGTCTGGATATTCCTGACGTGGCGACGGAACAGCCCCGAGTCTGCTGGCAGCCGGGGCCTCCTCCTCCTGCATGAGGAGCTCAGTAGCCACAGGACACGTGTCCCCACTTCATCCTTCTTTATGGGCTGGGGAGTCGGACCCACCTCACTTCAAACTGGCAGCTTCCGAGAAGACTCCCTCCCGAGGTCGTTGCCCTCAGAGCAGCATCTCGCACCAGGTCCCGCTCAGCCTGGCGTCCCCTTGGCTTCCTTTCCTTTTCTGGCTCAGAAAGCTGAACGTCCCGTCGCTCCGTTAGGGCCTGTCAGCCGCAGGCACGTGTTCTGTTGCTCCTGCAGTGACGGTGGCAGAGGGAGGGGATCGGACGCAGGGACCGACCGCACCGCCTGCATTGGGAACCGTTGCTTCCCACTCACTTCCAGTGAGGAAAGAAAAGTTCATGAAGCGTCCGTCGACACAGGATCCTGCTTTCAGCACGGTGATTTGTCACCTTCGCTAAAGGACGTGGGGAAGTGAGTCTGCAGGCATGGTGGCGGGTGCAATATTCTTAGAAATTCCCGGGTCTGACTTCCTTGCCAAGACACCAAAAAAAGCTTCAGGGGAATTTACACGCTGATCGGTTCAAGGCTTTTCACGTTAAATCCACAGCGGCTGCCGAGAAGCAGCCAAGCAACGGCTGGCCATCCGGCGGGTCTAACCCGTGTGTGCAGCTGCGCGGGGGCTTCTGTCCCGGCGGCTGGGCGAGCCGGACACCAGGCTAAAGTCTCACGGAATCCGGAGTTTCTCCCACTCTTCTCTGGGGAGAACGGGCGGTGACGGTGTTGGGTGTGCTGGTTGGCCGCCCAGCAGACACTGGCCTCACGGACCCTGCACCCAGCCCTGGGGCCTCTGAGCACGAAACACCAGGGACAGTGTGGTGCTTGCACCCAAGGGTCCCAGGAGGTTGCTCTGGTTTGGGTGCTGGTCATGCTCTGGGGTGATCTTGCTTTCTGTTCTCAAATTCTTTACCTCGTGCTGGAAATTTTCTAAGAGATTAAACAAAAATATTTCCCTTCTGTTCCCTCCCATCCCCTTCCCTCCCCTTCCTACGGAAAGGAGAAGAAAAGGCAGAAATGCAAGGGGGAAGGAAATAAAAGAACCTTATACATGACCTGGGAAACATTTTCGTTTTACCTTTTACTGTCTTTTCCGTCATCTTCCTCCCCCTCCCCTCTCCTCCCCTGCTGTCTTCTCCCTCTTCTGCCTCTCTTTCCACACTACTCTTCCTTCCCTCCTCTCCCCTCCTTCTCCTGCCTTCCTTCCCCTCCCCTCTCCTCCTTCTCCTCCCTTCCTTCCTCTCCCTTCCCATCCCCTCCTCTTCTCTCCCCTCCCCTTCCTCTCCTTTTCCTCTCTTCCTCTTTCCTTCCTTCTCTCCCTCTCACTTTCCTCTGTAAGATTCATATGTACTCCTAGTTCTGGTTCCTTCTATGAGGACAGACGTTAGGAAAGGGGCTGCCTGCCTGAACCCAGACCCTAGGTCTAAGGCACCAGGAGGAAAACATGGTGCTCAGCTCAGCATTTTCCACCCCATCTTGGTGTCAGTTGCAGGCTCAGCAGCAGCAGGTGGGGGGCACCAGCTGGAGGGGGGAGCAGGGCAAACCCCGAGGGTCGTGGGAGCCCATAGACAGCAGGTCATGGAACTAGGGTGTCCATGGGGCTGGGTTTGGGGGGAACCCCTGGATTTGCATTGGAAGAACCATGTTTCAGTCTTACTATTTCACCACCAGATGCCCGATGGCACAGCTGCCGGCGGAGGGGACCGGGGCCACTGCCCGTATAGGCAGTGCTGTTGCCTGAGAGCCTGTGTGCAGTCACGCTCCCTGCAGCGCGAGCCTGTGCGGGCAGAGGAGACGGCGCACGGCAGCCCCCTCGTCCCAGGGGCCCGGGAACTGCTGCAGGTTTCCATTCCTCTAGGGAGCGAGGGCTGTGATTGGGTTCAGACACGCTGGTGTCACTTAGAGGAATACTGGGGTGCCCGTGGCTGTGTCTCTATGAGCCCCTGAGCCTGTTTCCATTTTCCCTGGACTCCTTCTGGCCCTGCTTTTGCTTTTCTCTAACATTTCTCTGAGAGGACGGACCGTGTGGAAGGAAGGTCAGCAGGACGTGACGGCATCAAGTCAGCAGGCACACCATCCGGCTGCTGCTCACTTCGGGGTCCACCGGCGAGGATGCGCTTTAAGGCAGCGGCGGGAGGAGCCGGTCGCAGGCGGGGGCTGCTGATGGCTGCTTGCTACGAAGAACGTGGTGGCTGAGCGCTCTCCTTTCTCTGCCACCTCCAAGGCTGTCCTCAGTTTTTTCTAAGGGCCATGAATTTGTGTAATCTCAGTGGTGGCCTCCATGGCTGTCACCTGTCCTGTGAGCCAGCACTGCAGCTGCATTTTCTCCCTTACCACGTGCCACCGTCCTATAAAGTAGGAGCTGCAGTGCCCCCCCAGGAGTGGAGCCATTAGCAAGCTGCACTGAGGTCACGTAGCAAGTGTGGGAACGAGCAGGACCCCAGTCCACCCTGTGCCCCAGAGAGAGCTGAAGTCCTTGCTTCCAGGGAGCTGGGGGGCCTCAGAGTGCCATGATCCTGGTGAGGCAGCCATACCTGCAGGTGAGGACGCCCAGAGCGACCCACGTGACGCAAAGGGCGCCCCCCTACGTCCTGTGCCCTGCGCATACGCACATCTACAGACGGTTTCCCCGTTGTCTTTCGGCTTAGCACCCTGGGCTAAAAGCCACAAGAGGGGTCCACAGCCCTGCTTCTGCACAGAGCCTCCCGGGTATGCTGGTGGCTGCTTTGCTGGGCGGTAGCTGGGGAGGAGGCAGGAATCACCCACTTCTCTGAGGCATGGACAGATGGAGAAGAGATTCAGCTTTTATTTTGAGCATCCATCTCCATATTGATGCATGGGTATGTGTTTACCAAGTTTGCATCAGCTGCTGGCCTCAAATAACCCTTCTTGATGTTTTCTCTGTGAATAAATGAGATCCAAAATTACCTAACATCTGCAGAGCTGGAGCAGCACCCACCTCCCTCCCTGGTCTTTTCCAGAACAAAAGCCAGGATGCTATTTACTCTGTGCCTTCCTCTGTTTGAAATGCTACAGGACACTGTTTCCTCGAGAGTGAATTCCATGCTTGATGCCATCTTTCTAGAACTGTGTCACGGTTTTGATACTAACGATGGATTCAACTTCCCAAGGGTTGGTGGGAGTCCTGTAGGGGACACGAGGAGAGAACAGGGCGTCTCTCCAGCGAACATGCCCTGGCTCCTCCAGGCAGCAGGCAGCCAGGGCCCTGCCTCTGTGCTGGGCTCCCTGTCCCAGGCCTTCAGCCCCACCTCTAGTCACACTTTGACAAATGCCATCACCTCTCTGGTTTCCAGCCTTGTCCTCTGTAAAGCTAGAGGGTAGGACATGGTGAAACGTCGATAAAAATTCAAGGATTCTGGATTTGTTTTGTAAATCTTGTGTTGCAGTTTTTGTGAAATAGTTATCAGTCTGCATCCTTTAATTTGGCCACCCTATGGCACTTTGCAAGGAGTGTGACCGAGCTGCCTGTTGGAACAAGTCAGGATAGAGTGATGCTTTGTCCAAAATATGCATGTGGCAAAATCTGGAGATGAGCGGTCACTTCTTTCTATGAATGAACTCATGCTTTTTCCATAGGCATTTCAGTTAGTGGCTCTGTTTGATGTAAATGAAGTGATGGTCAGTGTTGATGAGTTTAGACTTCATGTTGTTAGCCTACATGGATATATAATATTTCCAGGTTGGTTCATGGTTACATCAAATTTGGGTGTCAGATTGCTCTCCTTATCTTAGAAAAGAAAGCTCCACTAATTCATCAGAATCCAGCAGGCTTCCTGAGTATTAAACCTTGGCATGAATTCACTCTGTATTTGAAAACAATAAAACATATATTGAAGCACTAAAGTGAATCTGGCTTTGAGAAAACAGCATATGATGTAAAATAATGTTAAATGAGTTTAATAAAATGTGAAAGGTAGCATTACCTTCAGATTTTAGATAGACTTCTTCTGCAATATTTAAAGTACATTCTGATTTTCGAAGGCGTTCTTCGTCTTTACTGAGGTATAAAATTACCTGTGTCTCCCATGCAGCTACAAAGGGAAGGAATATGTTTTGTGACAAACGGTAGACCTGACATTTTTTACGTTTTCACTTGGTCACTGCAGTTTTCTGCCTTCTGCCTTCCCGATTCATAAAGCTTTACTGGCACCGTATCCCTTCCTCCACAGATCCCAAGGCAGCTGGGCTTTTTGTATGAGATCAGCTCCAATGCATTCAGCCCCTTTCCTCCCTGGGTGGTTTTGTGAAACCTCCCAGCAGAGGTGACCTCAGGCACTCATCTCAGCTCACGGGTTCAGAATCTGCAAGGAGGAGATTGGGTTTATGGCCAGACCCTGGTGATGCTCACCACCCCTCAAAGCTCGGAAACACGTTTTAGGGGCTGCCTGTGGGGTGCAGGGGAGCTGCACGGCAGACCTGACACCTGACTTGGCACAGGTGGTTGGTGACTCATGCCAACGTCATGTTGACCCAACGGGAGGCAGCGTCAAGTCAGTTAGCACAATGAGGAGCAGAATCTGCGATTTTGCGTGACCTTCCAACCCAGCCTTGAACTTGGGAGCATGGGCCTGGCAGAGGGAAGAGAAGAGACACGCAATGCTACAATGTCAGTAAGGCGCTATCAAGAGCATCTCTGGACACCACGGAAAATACCGGATTCCTTCAAGGGTCAGGTGTCTGAAGAACAGGCTGTGGCATACTAACTCACAGGTACGTAAGTACACACCCAGGGTCGGGGCCAGGATCAGATGAGAACCATTCTCATGCTAACTTCAGTTTCTACAATATCCTGTTGACTCTGACACTATAATCATATGTCCCCAGTAATGTCTTACATGAATAGGTGTTGATAATTTATGGAGGAAATTCACAAGCACACCTTTGTAGATTATCTAGCAAGGTGTCTCTTCTCCATTCTGCAAAGACTAGGCCACTCCATTGCCAGGTCTTCAGCTAGTCTCACCTTGGGTCACCCTGGCTGTACTTCTCTCAATTCCACTCCAAGGCATCACTCAACCCCCCTCACTCATGCAGCCTTCTTTCTCCAGTCCTACGTTTGACCTCCAAATCCTTAGAGCATCACCACTAAGCTGCCCGCGGTTTAGCGCACAGCTCACTGAGATTTGTGCTGTGTGTTGGCTCCATTATTTTAATCCATTTCATCCATTCATTCATTCCGTCCGATTGTGAAACTTCCTGTTCCCCCGTGACACTGTGAGTTAAGAATGTCCTTCATTCTCAGGATGCACCCTTTTTTTCCAGCAGCAGGGACAGGGCTGGGGCACATCCCCACCTTGGGAAGGTCGTGCCTTCCATGCCCCTTGTTCTTGCTGCTCCTGGAACCTCCAGTCTGTCAGCTTCCACTTTCACAAAGACCCAGTATCTATGCTAATGGATAGAGAATGCTGTTTGATATGGGTGCCGTGAAATTAAAAAAAAAAATAGCAGGTCAGGAAGCACTATAATGATTATATGAGCAAACGTATCCCAGTTCGTTACTCACAGAGGCCATGATCATCTAGAGAAATTCAGAGGAAGATCTTAGGAAGATGACAATGGATTTTCAAGAGCCATGTCACTCACAAAGTGCAGACTCCAGCACACTGTGTTCAGAGGTCCACCAGAAAAGAAAATGAGAACATTCCATGGTAAGTCAGGTGAGCCCAGAAATGCCGGATGGGCACATTTTCTAATAACATAGAATTGACTTCTAAGATGACTTTGTAAAGATATTGTTATCTAAGCATAATGGAGACACAGACCATGAACAGATGGGATATTTCTTTATGTGAAAATGTTAGGCAAAGACTTAGAAAGAAAACCAAAGTGACAGGCAGAGGAAATCTTCAGCAATATGTGATATTGGTCACCGAAGCTTTCATATGGCCTGTGTGATAGGACCAGAATCACATGTGACAAGAGACTTGGACTGTGTGAGTTGGGAGCATGAGACTGTGCGACAGTAATTCAACCAAATGTGAGCAGAAGGGATGGAGAGCTTTCTGGGAGAGCCGTGTCCCACATGCAAAGTGGACCTGCAGATCTCATGCCAGGACTGGAGAGGGACCAGTTGACTTGGACATGGGCCAGGACAGGGCCAGGCTGATGACCAAGTGAACAGGCTTGCAGTCAGGTTCAGATTCACAGGACATGTGCCCAGGGTGCTTTAATATATGCTAATTTTTAATTCTTGCAATAACACTGGGAGGTAGAAATTAGCCCAGTCCCAACTTTCTAGGAAGAATGAAATCGGGACTGAACAGGGTGACTCTTCCCCAACAAAAGCTTACCTGTGTTCTCCCACACCTGACCGTGGCTCTGGCACACCTGAGCGAGGACATCTGACCCAATCAACTAACTCTCAGGCCTCCATCATTGACACGATGCTGATGGTGACTTTCCCACCGCCCCTTTCTGGACCAAGTGAGGATTCATCCAAAGTCTAATATTTTGAGTGTAGGCATGAAAAGTTTCTTGGATAAATTCTGAGATGTTTTTCACATATATTTCATTCAGTTTCCCAATTTCTCACATTTTTTCTTAAATAAGATGGGCATCCTGGGGGGAGATGAGTTAGAAAGATGGGCAATGCCCTTTTTAGCTTCCTCTTAGAAGCTACCTCTTGCAGCTTACCCCAGGTAGACTCAAATAAAGAAATCTATTAAATTGCCTTGTATTGCAAATGACAATTATATATAGAACCCAGTAGGGACTGAGGAGGAGAAGGGCCCTGTTTCACAAGGAGTTGACTTGCCAGCTGCTTCAGTGGTTCAGCATTCTCAGAGACTGTCTGGACATGATAGAAAGTTATGCAAATGGACAAAAGTGATGTCTTTTAGGTTTTGAAGTACCCTAGGTTTTCCAACGTGGACATGTCTGGATATTCTCCAGCTAGGATGGTGTGGAAATTAGAGATGGCTGTGTTTTCAGTTATTCTTCCTCTTTGAGAGGTGGAGTGTGTCTCTCTGCACCTTGAACATGAGTTAGCTTTGTGACTTGCTCACAGAATGCAGTGAAATGATGCATTGGGCCTTGTAACGTTGGGTCAGAAGCGATCTTGTGACTTCCACTTCTGTTTTCCTGTTCCTCAGGGAAAAGGGAAGTCACAGTTTCATCCCCGCCCAGCCAACACCATATTGCAATTTCATGGGTGCCACAACCAAGGATCCAAGACCGGATGCTTTCAGAATTCCTGACCCATGTACCCACGGGCACGCTGTAAGGTTGTTTGAAACTTCTAAGTTTTGGGGTGTTCTTAATGCAGCAGCAGATAACCGGAACAGATGATGAAATATGTTACTCTATCATGGGAGTCACAGGCAAAAAGCAATTCCTCACCCTCAGCATGGACTGGAATCAGGCCTGGTGAACTGTGACTTTGGTCAGAGTTTGGGGCACAAGCTTAGGATAACATCAGCTTTAGGTCATGAGTGGCTGAAGTCAGTTCAAGCCAAAGAGGAAGCTAGGAGAGTGGCTGAGAAGCAGCTCTCTAAACCTCCGATTGTGAGGTCTCTTTCTTCATAACCCATCTTCCCTAGTCACCTCGTCTCTAGAGGGAAGACACCACAGTCACAGGACTAGAATCCTGCTGAAGTTTGCACCCCCTATTAAAGAGCCTCATCAGTTGTACGAACTCCGAGTTCAGAGATGTTTCAATAAGTCGCTAACTTTCTTGGAAACCGAGGGAGGACGTCAGACCAAACCATGAGACATGACCAAATTTGAGGTCCACGCTCAAGGGTAGCCAGCAGATAGTGGAAGGGGTACTGGATGGGGGTGAGTGGACCTGATGGGTGACCTTGAAAGAGCCACAATTATGCATGCATTTTAAGTCAACAACAGAAATAAGGAAGCTTCTTGCCCCATTTTACTCACGAGACAGCAAGTGAGTTGGCGGAGAGCTCGTCCAGACGAGGTGCTCAGGAAGCCTCTGGACACTGCTGACCGCGTGCTGACCGCGTGCTCATCGCGCCGGCTCTGTGCACACAGATACTCCCAGCCCACCTGCCTTTCTGTGCTCCAAAGCAGAAGTGGAGGCTCAGTAGTGAGCTGGGTCCATAAGGTCGATGGCTGGACTCCGGTCCTGGGCTCCCTGGCTGAGGCCGAGCTCTGTCCACGACACGGGCTGGCTTCTCTGAGACGCGGCGTGAGGCGAGGGTGACTTTGGGGCCAGCAGATGGCCCACTGGGGTGAAGATCCCATGTCGGCATGGAAGGAAATCACAGGCAGGATGTGGGGGCTTACACCTGACACAAAGGTGAGCTGAAGAACGGGCTTCTGACCTGCAGAACGGCCCCACCCCGCTGAATGAAACGAGACCCCCCAAGTGGGCATTTCTACATCTGCAGAGTGGACAGCCCAGGCCCAGAGGCTCTGTGAGTCTCTGTCGTGTTTTAAGCCGCAGGCTGCAATCCAGACCAGCCGCGGGAAGGAGGCCTCCAGGACACTTAGCATGAAACATCAGACGCCCTCTTGGTGACTTCATGGCTGCAGATCACGTCTGTGACTTCAAAAAGAGAATGACGTTTGTCAAAGAATCACATCCTTTGTTTTCAGACTGTGCTCGGGAACCATCACTCTCATCCGACCCAGAAAAAGTGAATCGTCACGTTCAGAAAACAGAGTGAGAGTGCTGTCTGCCCAACGCCACCTTGTGATCATCTCCCCTGGGTCTCAGGACACCCAGTGCCCCGAGTCGCTGCCCACTGGACAGTGGCCACTTGCAAATTGCAGGGATTTTTTTTCACGATCACTGCCTCATCCCAATGACCCATTGACGTTCTTGGGCCCCTTCATCAATCTGACTGGTGATTCTGGTTTCCAGGGTCCCTTCGGTCATCGTCCTCTGCCATAGAGAGTTGGTCACTCATCACAGGGTCAGCTCAGAAGTGCAGAAATAATGCTGCAGAAAGTGAATGTAAAATCTATTTTGCGAAATGTGAATACCTTCCCGTTTTAATTTCTTCATCTGGGTTCAGCAGAGGGTTGGATGTTTCGGCAGGTGGTTGTAGCACGTCTACGTGACACTCGTGAGCATGACTGTGTCACTCCTGCCGCGTGAAGCAGGAGCTGAGGGCGCTGCGTCTGTCAGGCTGCCTGGGTGTGTGGGGAGCAGGCTCCTCCTCCCGAGTTAGCACACATATGCACCCACTGGAGTTTCGGCGTTTGCACTGGGGACTGAGCCTCGAGTTCCCAAACTGGCTCACCCACTTACAGAATTGCTCTCCCAGAGAGCCTGCTGCCCTGCCTTGATTCGGCGGCAGGTTTTGTGTGAGCAAAGCGAATTAAAGTGAATTCAGACGAGAAGATTTCAGACGAGATAGCGCTCCAGAGCAGCGGTCCCTGACCTTCTGGAGAAGCTTTACTGTCAGATAATAACTAGCTTTAAAGAATCTGGTGTGAGGCGTCCATATGACATTTACAAGTGCCTAGAGAGTGTCACCGGACAGCTCTGTTAATGTCCTGTCTCAAGGAGGTCCACCGAGCAGAGACAGGACATCCGAGGACAGGCGGGTAGGAATGAGACAGAGGTCTGGTTTATCTACACGTATCTGTGCATCTTTCTCTTCTCTTGTTTACTCTTTGAGGCCTGTTTCTCCTCCTCGAGCCTGCAATGAGCAGAACTAGGCTTACAGCACCCATGTGTGGAGGAGACTCCCCTGAGTGAGAGAAGCAGGAGAAGGATTCCAGGGAGAAAGGACAAGGACTCAGAAGTTGGCTTGTCTTCACGCATGAACTGTTCTTTCTCTCCCGTGTTTCAGCCCTCAAGGAGATGATGCTCCAGTCACATCTGGCCCTTATTTCAGGAACAAGATGGCATCTTAAAAATGTGTCTTGTTTGAAGTTATGAAATTGATACTCCAGAAATTAGCCCTCTCTTTCATTTTTCAAAGACAGAATGCAGACTAGGTTCCAAAATGTCCTTCCCTAGAAGATGCCCTTCGGTCAGTGCGATAACCCTCACTCCCAGGGCGATATTCTTTCTAACAGTAAACACCTTTCTCCTTCATCAGCCGGATGGTCGTGTCTCCCGTACATGTGGGTCCCCAGAGCTTGGTCCAGTGCTCTGGAGCACGTGCTTAACAGGTGCTGGCTGCTGATGTTACTTAGCAAAACTCTTCAAAATGTTATTTCTTTGTTCCTCAGTAGATGTGCAACATGACTGAATCTCTAGGAAAATCCTAAGGAATCTTTTAAAGTGAGAGACATTTGAACTTGGAGAAACTCATAATGAAAACTCCAAGTACTCTGAAATCCTGGGACGCAAATAATTACAAAACCCCCATCGATAGAACAAGCCAGTTCAGCGCTACTGGAAGCCAGCAGGAGGCTATCAGCCCCTTCGCGCATCGGAGATTAGAATACAGTTCATAACCCCGAAAGTTCTTTGTAACAAAATTGCAGTGTTAGAGGCGAAAATCACTGACTGCCGCAGAAAGCAATTTTTTGACTCCTGCTGTGATGGAAATGAAAGTCAACAAGACTCTCCATATAACATGGTCTAGATTAGTGAAGTCTCAGCAGAAATGGGGTCCTTGAGTTGAGGGGGAAGGGCACGCGAGCTGGGGTTCACTGACTCTGCTGAGTATGGACACAGTTACTGACCCAAGGACATCCCTGCTGCCGGAGGACACGTGTCTTTCCACCTGCATAGACCCCTGCATTTGGAGACAGGGCAGGTGGCTCTGGCGCAGACTTACCCAGGTCCCCTTCGATCAGGGGCTCCCCGCGAGGCCACTGGCACGAGATCATTGTCGGAGGGTCCCCACCCGCGCCTGGTGGCAGCTGGCATGAAAGGCAGAGGGTGCTCTGATGATCAGACCCCAGCCTGTGCTGACTCTCAGCTCTCAGAGGCCGGCGTACCTTCTCCGGCGGGGGCTCAGGCTGTGCGGAGTCGGGTTCCCTGAAGGTGTCACGCTCTTCTCACCTGTGCAGGTGGGAAGCCACAGGGCTGCCTCTCAGAAAGGTGAGAAGTGGGGCCTTTCCCATTAAAAAACCTCAAAAAGACCCACCTTTCCGTTAGGGCTTTGAAATACATAGTTATCCTTCAAACATTTTGTTGAGTGGAAAAAGAGCAAATTCAGAGATTGATGTTTTACAGTGATCTGCCTGAATTATAGAGAGGTACAATATGCATATGTACATTATAGAACATATCAGAAATATTAAATTGTATATGTATAATAAATAGTATAACAACATAATATCTGACTTGCATCTTATACATAAAATAATACCATGTATGATGAATACATATTACACATTATTTTATAAATACTATGTTATATTTAATTTTATATTATATTATATTAAATTAAATATAACAGTATTTATAAAATAATGTGTAATATGTATTCATCATACATGGTATTATTTTACATATTACATATTATATTATATAGCATATTTATAACATGCTATATATTTACAAAGTATATTTATAATATAATAGATAATACAATATAGTATATGTAACTATCTACTTCAAGAAGTTTGTATATATATAAAGTTAATACCTTTAACTTCCTAATACCTCAATCACATCACAGTGAGATATCAGATCTCCAAATATATATGTGTATATAACATATGTGTATGTATATATATGTGTGTGTGTGTATAATGTATATAAAATGCGACTAACTTTAATCTGAGTCAGGAGCACGTCACTCCTTCCCGGGGACCCTCGCTTGTGCCCTCGGCCGCCCTGGGAGGAGCCGCCCTGGCAGGGCAGCCTCGTCTCAGCTTCTTCGTGTGCGTGTCCTGTGGGCGTGCGGCTGTCAGAGGCAGGAGACCAGGCCCCTGTCCCCTGGGCAGCAGGTACAGGGTCCAGAGTACACACGTGTGTGTCAGCTTCTTCCTGAGAGACGGGGAGTGGCTCAGGGCAGTGGGAGAGGCTCGTGTTCTAAGTGTCCAGAGTGGCCGTCACCCTGGATGAGCTCTGAGTTCACTCTGGGCTCCACACCGGCCCAGCGCACAGAAGCGCCCCATCCAGGAGGAAACTGCCTGTCTTGTCCTGTCCTGTCCTGACTGGGAGGGGACCAGGAGGGGACCGCCTGTCCTATCCGGGACAGAATGGCCTGTGGAATCAGCGTTAGTGACCTTCTCTGTGTGAGCCAGGGGTCCCAGTGGCTCTTCCACTGGCTGCCGTCTCATGGTCTCAGGGATTCCGGGCTCCTTGGCTTTCAGGGGGAGTGCTCCAGGGCCCCCCTGGGTGGGAGTCTTGAACACTGGGCTCTAGGTGGCGGAGTACAAGTCTTTTGCTCCTCAGGAGACACGGGGAGCTGGGCATGGCTTCCCGTGCAGCTGCGGAGCAGAGGGCTTTGTGCCCAGTGTGGCTCTGGCCCCCTCTGAGATTCCTGTTCAATCCTGCGCCTCACACTCCCGACCGCTGCCTTAGCGGGAAAGGCCGTGGAGCTGCGTGCTTGCTGCGTGCGTAGGGGCCGCGCCCAGGAGTCCTCTGTTCAACAGACAGCACGCCTTTACTTCTGCCCCACACTGGGACTTCTGGAAATTAAATGTGTGAAGGGTTCCTTACACACTGTGGGTAGGAGTGTAAATGGTACAACCAATCTGGAAAGCAGTGTGGAGATTCCTTAAAAAATCAGGAATGGAAATCCATACAATCCAGTTTTCCTCTACTGGGCATTTTACCCTAAAGACACAACACTAGTTTGCAAAGGCATCTGTGTCCCATGTCCACTAAGCGCTCTTCCTAATAATAGTCAAGATCTGGGAACAGCAAGCGCCCTCGGCAGGTGACTGGAGGAAGAGGTGGGAGCCTCCCTGGGTCTCTAAAGGACGGAGTCCTGCCTTCTGCAGCCACGTGGCTGAACCCCAAGGGATGATGCCGAGGGAGGTGAGTCCGGAGAAAGACATCGTATGATTTCCCTCGTATGTGGGGTGTAAAGAAACCAAATAGATGAGCTAAATCAAACACAAATAGACCTCTAGTCAGTAAAGTAAAATGAGTGGTTGTAAGAAAAGAATGGAGAGGGGACGGGGTAAATGGGGTACAAGGCGGCGGACTGAGCGTGTTCTGCGCAGATGATGTGCTGCTCACTTATACCCCACTAAAGTGATGGTGCGTTGCTCCTTCAATAAAATCCATGTCACGAACAGTGAAAACGTGTGCAGGATTCCAGAAAAAAAAAACAACAAAAAACACAGTGCTGTTGTCTCTCTTGTCACGTATTTGTTTTGTCAGGCACTGGGCACAGACTATGAATTTGTGCTCAGTGAGCGATTTATGGAGGTAATTTGTTCATTGATTCGTGTTTAAGACACTTGCCAACAAACCCGTGTGCTTAATAGTCCCGCAGCCCTGCTGATATCAGACCTGGCTGGTCAATGCGCCGCAGACGGCAGGCGGGCCTCCCCACATGTGCTGAGAGCTGGCTGCGCCGTCCACCTCGTCTGTGACGCCGCGCCGGCTGCCACCCGCCGGCAACCCTCCCTGTGCAGGTGCCAGTAACACGAGCTGTTCTCTGCCAGTGTTGCCATCGGTGCGAACAGAAATGAGCTAATGAAACTACACAAAGGACACCTGTTGCCTGCGCTCACTTGGGCTCTGGCTCTTGGACCCTCGGACTCGCCCTGCTGTGATGGACCCATGAATCCTTGGTGGGGCTTCTACTGCCCAGTGGGAGCGTGAGATGAACTGGCCAACATTCACCTTGGGCTTGAACTTGGAGTGGCACCGTAGGCCCTGTGCCTGCAGGCTTTGGGGCTCAGGCCAAGTTATGGCGCTGGTTCTCCAGCTCACAGACAGCAGACTGCAGGACGCTGGGGCTGCTTAATTACCTGAGCCAATTCCTATAAATGTCTCTTTCCCTCCCCGCTCATCTGTCTCTCGTCGTGCTTGTGCCTCATCTTGAGCGAACTGCAGAGAGCGCTGGCTGACAAATGCCCCGCTTAGACCTTGGTCGCGAGCCATGTTCTGGAGTGTGGTGGGCATTTCCTTATTACGAATGCCGCGTGGACCCTCATGACCAGTGTCATGCTGTGTCATCTTCCTGTACCCTCGAATGCCACCCTAAGTCCGTGGCAGACTTTTCAGAAAGAGCAATAACTTAAAACATCTTTAAGTTTAAAACAGATAAGTGAGCAATTCACGGTTTGCTCTCAAGTTGACACAAGATGGGAAAGACACACAAGAAGAGACAAAATGACCATAAAATGTGCTACGTAATCACACTGAATGATAAGACACAGGGCACGTGAGTCACAGAAGACAAGAAGGAAAACATCTCAAGGAGTATGAGCTGGACGACCATGATGATACCGGTAAAATGAAAGCAGACAGACAATGGCTGTAACTATGTGGGGTCTTAACCTTCCCAGGGGCAAACCAACAGCCATGTGGTCAAGTGGTGGGTGAGGAGACAGTGGGGTGAGTGGAGGGAGAGGAATACACTGAAGGAGAGGGAACCCTGGAGATGCGTACGAGGGCCGGGGGCAGATTTTAAGGCTATGTAATGTCTATCTACTGAGGAACTAGACCTATAGCTGAAGATAAAATAGATTTGCTATGAGAATGAAATCATACAACGCACAATAAACTATGAAACAAACAAATGAAGGAGAGGAGATACAATGATAACTAATACTTTAAAAAATGTTGTCTTCTGTCTAATTATTAAAGAACTTCACAGTTGCCACAGAAATCACAGAAAAATGTGCAATGGTGAGTTCAAACTACCTAGAGATTAATCACTCACAAATCATTGGCTTCTGCTTTACTTATTGAGTTTTTATTATCAGTATTCATATTTAGTAGGAAAAGTTTCTTTCATTAATCTTACTGCACATTCTTAATGACCTACCTTTGGTTATTTTTCCAAAAGAGCTTCAAGCTCATTGTGCGATGCTACAAAAATATAGAATTAGGATTTTAATCTGATTTTGAAAAATGTTATCATAGTCAGTCTTATCATGGTGTTTCATGTTTCAAGCCATGTTTCTTTTTCTTTAAGAAACTTTTCCCTCATTGTCCACATAAAGGTTCTTATTAAGCTGGTCTTTGGGTATTTTGTTATTTTTGCTACCATAGAATGTCTTCTTTTACTGATTGTCACAGCCTCATCTCATTGGTAGAACTGTCGTTTGCGGACTTTATAATTCAAGAGGGCCCTACTCTGCCATGAAGCCCCCGGTTTTGAACTCAGGCCTCCCTTGCTTCTTGCAGACTTGCCCTAACTTCTCTCTTTGCCCAAGTGGGGACACTTGTTAGGAACATTGTAAAGTGACACCCCCCGGTGGAGCAGAGATTAGGTCAATCACCTCCCAAGGAGCACAGGCCACATCTCCTTGGGCTCCGGTCCCAGGACTGTGGGGAAACAACCAGGGTGAACAACAAAATAAAAATAAATGCGATACTTCTTCTTCCTTTCTCTTCTTGTCTGCCTGCCTACTCACTTTCGTTCCTGCCTGTGCCTTTCCTTTAAAAAAAAAATTCTAGAGAATGCTGAATCAAGTGCCAGATCTGATATTTGGATGTAGTCCCTTCCAACATATTACGGTGCATTATCATCATCTACAAGTAACGACAGGGCGAGATGAAGACTCGTTCCCTTGGTCCAACACAGCCCTGAACCCACGACCAGTGGGCAGACCGGTCAGTCAGGAGGCGTTAGGATGGAGTGAGCTCTGGGTGTGGCTGAGTGTGTACAGACATGTGTGTGGCACTTGTGGAAATGGCCGTGGAAAGAGGTTCACTTGACTGATTTTATGTGAAACACCCACAGAAAGTGTTCATGCCACTTCAATAGCAGAGAAACAAAATGCTCATCTGGATGAAAGTTTCAGGAAGGCGGTCGCTCTATCATGTCAAATTAAGCCAGTGGCTCTGATAGGCTTTATCTATTTACTGACCTTCTGTCTCTTCCAGTTACAGTCCCAGCAGTGGCTTCTTGGACCATTTAACCTGCAGGAGTTACATTTCCTCTGGCCTTGCTCTCATCTCCCTCACCCGACTGGAGCTGCATTCAGAAATGAGGACCGGTGACCATAACCAGCAAGCCCAGGGCTCTTCCACAACCCGCTCTGGGTCCCCCGGTCTTCAGCGTCATGAAACATTCTTCCTGTGTCACTGTACACGGTTATAGTTTACGACGTCATTCTCCTTCTGTTGATCTGCCATCTGCTTTTATTGTCTTAATGGTGACCCTGCTCCGAGACTCAGATTTCACTGGCCTTTGACCTTGAGACTCGGCACCGCAGGGAGGAAGCACAACCCATTTCCAGCCTGTTTCTCTTCTCCACTCTTGTTCCACCCTAAGCGGGTGAAGTTATTTTCAACCTCAGTGCCTGTGAGTGACTACATATTCTTTTCAAAGATGCTTCGGAGTTTTCCTAATTCCCCTCATTACAATTTTCTAAATCCCTTCGGATTAAAACTTGCTATTTTTGACCATTTCATCTCTCTCCCTCTGTCCTGCGTCGGATCTTATGACTTGCTTCTTCTCGGCTGATGCCCACAGAGGGATTATCTCCTCAATGGCACTGTGCAATGGCTCTCAATTTGACACACGCTTCCATCAGCCTAACCTTCCAAAACAGGTGCTCTTATGTTATCATTCCAGTTCTTTAGCTTGGGGTTCAGAGCTTCTTCTACGCAACAAAGCACCGGTCTTTCCTTCTCTCCCTGTGGCCCTCAGGAGCCTGCCTTCCTAAACCACTCTCTGAAGCTCTGCTTCCCGGGGCCTCTGACTTTACCCATCCTCTTTCCTTAGGTGGCAGGAATTCTCCCTCAGGTCCGCCCCACTTCTCCAAGGTCAAGTCCTTTTTCCAGGTTCAAATCAGCTGTTCTTGAGGTTGGGGCTTGCCCAGCCCCCCAGCCACGTCTTCCTCTAGACTCAGAGTTAGTCTTCCTGTCTTATCCTCTGGATGACATTGGTCTTTTTTCTGGACTGCTCCGCTTTCTGTTAGCATATGCTATTTAATTCCAAGTTTCTGTTTGCCAGGGAACCATGATGAGATTTTACATCCTTGGATGCGGAACGAAGATTTCTACATCTGTGCTTGTCCTCAGGCACATAAAATACGTTGGGCGGATTAGGATTTACTGGCAAGTTTGAGCAGTGTCAAATGAACCAACTATACCAGCTAACCAAACAGACTGAAAAGTTTCACTCAAAGATAGAGTTAGAAAAACATTCATTTAGCAGTGCTGGCTTCTAAATTTTGCTCATACCTTAACACACGCATCTCTTGGGTCGGTGACTACATCTAAAATATGGCCAGATTGGAGGACGTTTACGGGTGATAAAGTTAAAGTGAGTCTTGCAGTCGGCCTAGATTTATAACTGGATTTGTCATTTTAATAGAATTAATCAAAGAGAATGATTTTCCCCAAGAAACAAAAGACTGCAAAATGTGTTTTGCCTGGATTTTCTTACTTATAATGAAAACTGCTGTGGTCTGATGGTTCATGTCTCGTTTTTATTATTCTCTTTGGAGTGCTTGACTTTTTATAGGATCAGCCAGAGAGATGACCCTGGACTTTGAGACTGGTTTCCATTTCTAGCTGCTTTAGGCCTAGCTGCTTGGAACATAAAATGAGACCATTTCATAACGTCCATATGTCTTTTCCTGTGTGAAGAGGAGACGCTTTCATTCTTGAGAATTCAAGGCTTGTGCTCGCAGGGAGTCCCGGATCCCCGCTTCTCCTCCTGTCTGTCATTTCCAAGATTGTCTGGTCAGTGCTGTGTCCACGAGAAATTCCTGTGGGATGGAGGATGTGGGATGTTCTGTTCATGACCAAAATAGAAGTCTCTTCCTCCAAAGTAAAGCGTGATGGAGAAAATGAATAAGCGTTAGAGGCAGTGCATTTATGACTACTGACAGCTTCCTTCTTCATCAGGAACTGGTTCTTGGTCACATGACGAAAAAGGTATGACATTTCAGTGATTTCGGCCTGTCCAGAGAGTTTCCTGAAAGTACACCTGGAAGCAAGCAGGTGAAAAGGAGGGTTGAACATGCTGGGCTTGCCCATAACCTGCAGACCCACCGCAGGGGTGGAGGAGCCTTGGTCACTCCCTCCGCCGCGAGTCCTGCGTCACGTCTTTCCCCCGAGCCCAGAGCTGCTTTCACAAGACGAAGCCAACGGTCACAGCCTTCACTGCACGCTCCCTGGTGTGGATTTCTGTGGAGCCATGCTCTGCTGTGGCCCGAGGTCTGAGGCCCTTTCCCCGAGGCAGGAAGGACCCCAGAGATGCAGCTCCCCTCCGGGGTGCGGTCGCCAGCTGGGGAGCCTGATATGGGATGGCAGGCAGGTTCCCTAACCACTTTGTTTGTTCTCCCCGATGCGCCGTCTAACCCTGTCCAGGAGCGCCGTCCAAGGAGCGTCACATGAGAGCGTCTCTGGTCCCCTGGCGGCCGCGAGGATCAGAGTTCCATGGTTTTTGTTTGCTTTTGCAGAGAGGGAAAAACCACATTGTCTTGGGGGTGCTCGAATGAGAATAAACTTTATTCAGCTCCGTAAATGAAAAAGAAACAAGTGAGTCAGGCTTTAAATTTTTTTTAATTAATTTTATTGGCAGAACATGACACTATTAACATCACATAAGGTGGTGCCCATGTCCTTGGAAGACAGAAAACTGTAGGCTCACTGCCATTTCTGTGCCCGGGTCCTCTTGGAGCCTCCACAGGCTTGGTCACGAGCCCATACCTGGGCTCAGGGTGGGCACAGTTTTTCGCGACGTCGCTCTGGGAGCAGGATAATGAGAGTCCCCTCCCGGTCCAGCAGTCAGAGGGCCCTGGGGTAGCGGGCAGGGAGCACCGGGCATGTAGGTTTTGCTGCTCTTGTATTATATCCAACCTGAAAGAACTTTTTCTCCTTTAGCCAAGGGGAACCAGCAGCCAGCAGGGGACACGTGGACGAGAACCGGGGACTCTGGGTTTTGTGCAAAGGGAAAGAGAAGGCAGACGTCTCACAGCGTGGAGAACGGCCATAATTCCACGCAGCAGTAGCGTAGAGATGGAATCTATTTCAGTGACCTTTCCGCAGGACTGGATCTTCTGAATGTGGTCACAGAGTCCAGGTCGGAGGCCAGGACACAGCGGAGCAGGATGGACACCGTGCAAGGGGCAAGAGTGGACTCGTGAGGCCAGGACCGCTGCTGAAGGCCACTGCGGTGGGCCCATGGGGACAAGACCAGGGTTTAGTCGGAGTCTATGCGCATTGTTTATGCTTTGCTGTGTTTGATGATATTCGAGACTATTGGGATAAATCAGAGTCGGTACTCGTTGCATAGCATGGCCGCCACTTTCCATGCAGTCTCCTGGCGCCTGCGGAGGAACTTCTGCAGATACCAGTTTGCATAGACTTCTCTTCCATGACAGTCTGGCTCCTGATTTGCAGAAAAGCACAATCAAAGGGAGCTTCATCCCTGTCCTGCCAGCTCTGCTCTTGGCCCGGGTCCATCTGCACAAATGCTGCCATGTCTCCAGGATGAGGAATAAAGCCCCTGCTCCCGGCACAGCACAGCTTTCTCCCCAGTGGGAGGGACCCTGCCCTTCTCGACTGTAGAACTTGGCTTATGACGTTTCTCCCTTTAGCTCTCACATAGTCAAATTTTAATTTTCAGAGGATCATTTGCATCCACATTTAAACTGCTTCATTTCCTTTCTTTGATATCACCTTCCCATGGCATGATGGTCCCTCCAGCAACTCCATTTCACTGTGACCTTTTACAGCCAGTTTCCTAAGAACGATCTCTTTCTGTCTCCACTCTCATCTCTCATTTGAATGTATTTCAAGCGAGACTGACCCAACAATCCCACAGAAATTGCCATTTTTTAAACCAAAGTCCCCTGTAAATTTGACTCACCCCAAGCCCATGACCCACCAAGTGCTCAATGGTTCAGTGCCATCTCTCCAGACACTTGTCACGGGTCCACTGGCTGTTCTCCCAGTTCACAGACCCCTGTGTTCAGGCTTCTTTATCTGATCCTTGAAATATTGGTGTGATGTGACCTTGGTCAGCAAGTTTCTAGTGCCATTGCTCCATAGGTATTTCACTCACCAAGGCCACCAGTTTCGATGAGACAGAAGCCACTCTCTGTGTCCTCACCCTGTTCTATGCACTCCAGACCTGACCTTGTATTTATTCTTCATTTGCTCATTTTCTCCCACAATAATCTAACTTCCAGATGTGCTGGGAACATTGTCCATTTTGCTTATTAATATCTCTTCAGTGCTTAAAATAATGGTTAGTCTATAAGAGCACAATATATGTGTGAAGAACAAAGACATGAAGGTAGAAATAAGCTAATAAACCTGGACCAGGTAGAGCCCTCCTGATTTCTCCAGTCACGATTCATATACCAAGAAGGACAGAAAAGGGAAGGGGTGGGTACACAGACCCTTTCACAGCATAGTTGGTTAAGTTTATGCATCCATCTAGTCAGTATTATTGAAATAACACTTAAATAAATTAGTGCAACCTCTCTGGAAAACAGTGTGCAGATTTCTCAAACAAACCAAGATGGCGCTACCATTCGATTCTCCAATGCCAGTCCTGAGCATACACCCACAGGACGTAAAATCTCTAAATGGGAAAAACGTCTGCACCCCGATGTTCACAGTAGCACAGTTCACAGTAGCCAAGACATGGAAACACTCTACATGCCCGTCCACAGATGACTGGATAAAGAGGCCGTGGGCTGGACACTCAATGGAATTCTCTGCAGCTACGAAAGAAGATGAAATTGTGCCCTTTGCAACAACTAGAAGGGGTCATGTCAAGCAAAATAAATAAGAAAAGAAGAAGAGAAACAAAGGATGGGTTCAGTCACATGTGGAATATAATGAAATGAAACCAGTGAACAGAAAAACCTCAACAAAATCCCTAGAACACAAGACTGTGGCTCCCAGGGCGTTGAGAGTGGAGAGAAGGAAAACAGGTGGAGGTGAAGGCCCTGCACTCTCCTGAGGGTTGTGGTGTGAAATGCACACGGACTGGGGGGCAATTTCAGTATCTGAAAATGCGTGTAGCCTTGTAAACAAAAGAAATAATACTATTATTAAAAATACAAATATAATGTAAGTCAATCGCAGACACATTGGCAGCATTGGCGGTATAGCCATCAGGGAGGTGTGCTGTTTTTCGTTTTTCTCACTGTGTTTCTAATCAGTGATCCTCACTGTGGGCTCGCTTGTCTTCCCTTGCAGATTCTTTACCTCCAACATGACAGTGTTTGGAGACTTTCTTAAGGTTGAGTGTGGGGTGGGGTCCTTGCCAGAAAAAGTGGGAGCCCTTCTCTCCCCCATACGAGCCCCACACCGGCTGTGCAGACCTCTGACCTCAGGCTTCAGCGCCTGGGACCTCAAGAAGCAATTCCTGGTCGGCAGTGTTTTGTGCCGACACAGCTCTCGTGTTTCTTTCTCTGCTTGTGGTTTCTTTGCACATGTATCGATGGGAATGTTCTGACTGGGAACCCACATCATGCCTTTCATTTCTAAATTCATTAAGCACCTACGGTCCTCATGCACCAGCGGCATCATGGAAGTTGTCCAGAGAAATACAAACCTTACACTAACGTGGATCATCTTAACATTTCCTGTTCATCACCGCGGCTTCAGACTCTCCTGGGTCAGGATCTCCACACTCAGCATGACTGTGAGGTGGGATGGAAGCCCCTCCTGCCCACAGTCTCCATAATACCAGGTGCTTCAGCTGACTCTCGTCAAACCAGCTGCACCAGCATCCGTCTCCTCTTCTGATGGCTAAAGAAGGCCCTTTGGAATCCCTGCCTTCTGCTCTGGGTCCACCTGTGGGGGCTCTGTTGGCTGCAGGTCCTCGAAGTCTTTTCTCTACTGGAGTCTCTTAAGGCCATTGTGTGGGTGTGCTCTTCTGGGACTCTATCATATCCACACCTTTGTTTACTGCTCTGTCAGCTGACCACGCAGTGGCAGTGACAGCACTTGCTGAGGGCGATCAGAGGGCGAGGGCACCCCCTTACGCTGTCTAGGTGGGGACCACGTTCTGTCTGCAAGATGCCATCCACCCATGCACATGCCCCGTGTGATCGCCTGGTGTCAGGCTTAATATACCTAGTAGGTACCATTCAGGTTGAAATTCACTTTCAGACACAAAGAGATGATGCAGCTGACCTTTGCATGGAGCTTAGGGGTGCTGAATCCTGTGCAGCCAAAAAGCCACATCTAGCTTCTGACCCCCCAGACTTACCTGCAGCCATCCCATCCCGCCCTTGGTTTCTGGTCTCAGATGCTGGGAGGGGGCGTCCTCTGTTTCGGATGAACCGAGGCTGTAATGCATCTGTTCAGGACTGTCAGCCTTTCTTGTCAGCTGACCGGTTGCGAAGGTCGAGCAGAGGGAAGGCTGGCCGCCGGGATGAGGTGACTGACAGCCCATCTAGACCCTGCTTGCATTGCCTCTGCATGTGGGCACAACCCGACGTGGTCCCTGAAAGTGGCTGTCCCTGCTCACCGCCCGACGACATTTTGTTCCTGTCTGCCTGTGGTCGCAAGCGAACCCACAGCTGGAATGTTATATCTCGGCGGCTGCTTCTCCTTGAAAAATAAAAAGAATATATTCATTATGTTTGCTCAGTTTTCGAAAGCACATTTGGCTAAGTATCTTGCTTCTGACAAATCACATTTTTTAAGATCAGAAGTGAGTACCTGTAGGAAGTCATCACTAACTAAGATCCTCTTGCATTGACTTTTGAGCACTTGCAGAAGAAGATTACACTGATCCTTATATTACTAAGAAAGCAAAAAGTTAATAAGACTTGAAACAATGTATTTGGAGTTGCGTTTAATCTACTCAATACATCGTTCCTTTTCTGGCGAGGCATTTATTTCACAAATTCCAGGCAGAGCCACCATTCTACAAAATAAATCTTTCTTTTTACAACTTTTTGGAAGAATGAACTCATTCAGTTTCCCACCCTCTTTGAAACTCAGGAAAGCATTAGCGCCCTCAGCCGCCCCCACCAAGCCACCGCCCTGGCAGCACGACGCGGCTGTAACTCACTGAGCTCAGAGAGGCCAGCCTCTCTTGAAAATAATACTTGAGAAGGACCCGCAGAAAACCGAAAGCCTCAAAGTGCCCTGGGGAGAGATTTGGATGTGAGGAAACATACACTTGGGACCCTGATGTGGAGTCGTAGCCTACAATTCAGGACATGTCTCGAGACTCCTGCCTCTATAACCTCCTTTTACTGCTACTCGGGGCTAAAGGCACAGCCAGAATAAGATGACTTCTCTTCTGCACAGAATGAGTATTTTCTTCCTGTTAAAATTCTGTGAAGAGAGTTCTTCTGTTTCTGTTTTCCTTGCCATTTCCACGTACATCACTCTTTGTGGTCAGTTGATCAACAAGATCAGTGCTTCCAGAGGGAAAGTAAAATCCATGAGGAAGACAGGATTTGAATCCTCAGTATTCTTCAAGCCCGGTCAAGTAGTCACAATGTTTGTGGATGTGGATCCTCTCCTTTCTCTGCACCAACACTGTGTCTGTTTTATAAAACAAAAACAAACAATTTTTGGCACATCTGTGAAATGAACATTGTCATCGTTCACACCCTTTGTTATCCACAGGGGATCTTTTGTCCACATCTACATGCAAACTCTTGGCCCATTTGTTAGAGTGGCTGATGGATTCTGTCATTGTTTGACAAGGCAGGTCCGTGGGGAATAACAGGCTCATAAGAAGAGCTCCAAATCCCAGATACACGTCCCTCCAGTGGGCATCAATGCAGAGAAGAATGAATCAGTCGCTGTCTCTGATGGATATTGCTAAAAAGACAGCAGTTGTTAAGAGAATAATTAACATCTGCTGAAAAGAACATCGTTTGGTGCTTTGTGACTTTCTCCTCCAAAGAGTGCTGCTTTCAAACTGTAGACAAAGCCAGAAGCCTCAACTGATGCTAATTTCCCAATGATTGCCTTCGGCGCCTGATCTGCGAGATATTCACGAAGAGCAGGATACAGAAAATGATCACTCTTCCTTCCAAAGGTATAATCAAAATTTTTCTGTTCTCAAGTAGATACACAGACCCTCGTTTCATCTCTCCTAACGTGTTATTGTCGAGCACAATGCACTCCATGCCACGTGCATTAGCTGGTGCTGGCTCCACGGAAGACAGAAACGACAGGAGCAGGGCTTCAGGGATGGTGGGCACAGTGGGCGTGGGATGAATGTGCACGGGAACTTGGGTGTGTTTGCTGCAGGTGACAGAGGCAGCGCCACAGTCACCGTGGGAAGGAAATGTGAAAAACAAGAATAAAACAACATGAAAGCAGGTGTGAACTCAGAAAAGATTTTGGGGGTCCCTGGGGCTGTCTGGTTAAGTGGTCTTCAAGGTTCCCTCTCTAAGGGCTCTTTTACAGAATATGTTCATGGGCTCAAGGTGGGGAAACCATCCTTTACACCCGACAGCCAGGTAGGGCCGATTCTCCTTTGCTCCCAGTCTCTCTGACCTGTTGCCAAAGCACGTAGGTGACACAGAACCCTGCAATTGTCCCTCCCTGTGCCTGACCACAGTTGTGCAGTGACGTGCAGGGTCCGCCCACCAAGTGACGAGTGCTGCCAGTGTCCAAGACCCCGCTGGCCGCCACGCCCTGATTCCAGGTCTGTGGTCGTCCCAGCACCTCAGCTGTCTGTCGAGTCTGAACTTCCTTCCTCGGGTATAAAGGAAAATCGAAAGCTTTTGTTTTGGAAAAGCGGTCATCTTCTTGGGAAATTGTTTTCTGAGGTTGCTGTTTGCCTGGTGGGTCTCTTGTGAGTCATTGCCGAGAGGCCCCGACCTTGACCGCTGACCTGGGCAGAGACGGGGACAGGACCTGCAGGCGCCCACGTGGCACCCTGGATGGCAGCTGGACGAGTGCAGGGAGCAGACAGCGTCTTGCGCAGTGACCGTGTGAGATCTGCACGGAATCCAGGGGCAGCTGAAATCCCGGGGGGTGCCAGAGCCCCCCTGTCCCACGGAAGTCAGCGTGGGTACCAGGAAGCCGCCCCCGTCCCTGAAAAGCTCCACCCACTGGGGGAGATTTGGTCCATGGGTTTAGGCCATAATTCTTCCACCGCCCAGTCAGAAGCCCCGAGCCGACCGGGGATTAACACTTGAACAAGCATGTTATTTCCCCAGGTTCCAGACCCAGTGAGGAGATGTTTTCTCTGTCGCAGGCCTGTGGGCAGCCGCTTCTCCCGGGCCCAACGCACTGCCTCTGAGCGTCTGTGCTGATCTCCTCTGTTGAGGAGGCTGTCAGAGGGGCGTAGGACCCATCCTAAGGACCCAGCTTGACTTTGTCACTTCTTTAAAGACTATGTCCAAACACAGTCACCTCCCGGCACTGGGCTTCAGACCTGTGCTTGTTGGAGGGACAGAGTTCACCCATCAAGGCCCTGCTGGAGAGACAAACTGGGCTTTTGAGTCTGAATGGATGGTGGTATCCTGGGAAGAAAGTGGGTGCAGCGTGTCTTTCCCGAGAAGGAAAGACGGGGTGGAGGGAAGAAAGATGGACTCAGTAAGCTAAGGCCTGTTGCCTGGGGCATTCGGGTGTCAGGGTCATCTGTGGGACATAAAGCTGCCAGCAGCCCCTGACAAGCACTCGCTGCCTGCTTCCTGGCGGCATCCTGGGGTAGAAGCAGGAAGGGGACCAGAGGGGCGGTGGGACCAGTCGGGAGTAGTGGGATCAGGCAGCCTTTCTGCAGCTTTACATGCATGCAGCTCTCTCTTTACCGCCTTTCATCCCGTCTCCCCGCTCTCAGCCTCCACAACTCCCTCTGCCCTCCTTCGCAGCGATGCAGAAATTCCAGTGGAAAAGTCCAGCACCTGTGTTCCGTTGCATAAATTTGCACCATGAAAAATCATTATTTTTATCATGAGACAGAAAATGTACCCTTCACCAAAAGCCTCAGGGTACAGAAACATAAAAATCTCTATTTAAACTATGTACAACAGGAGACAGCTGGATATTTCAACTGCTCAGGGAGCCAAGAAGCATCTCCCTCATCACAGGCCACACAGGATGGATCTGTCACCTGTGGCCACGTTGGTAGGTCAGAGTCTAGGGGTGATTTCATTCCTACAACACGAAGTAGGCAGAGCTTTTAATCTGGAGTGTGTTGTCTGCAAATGCTGCAGTGGGGTGGATTAGCTTGTCCGAAGTAAGGAAATGCTTGCGAGAACATCACTGTCTTCCATTCTGATTGAGTGCTCGGAATACCGGGGGAGTCACCTGGCATCCTGAAGGTCACCCCTCTCATTTGAGAGCCAGGGCTGGTTCGACAGGAAGGCTTGCTCAGTAGGGATTTCCGAACAGAAAGGTGGAACCACGGGTTCGGTCAGGTCAGAAAGGGTAAAGGGACAGGGAATCCCAACCCCCACTGCCTCATGGTAGACGATTTGTGAGGTCAACTCTTCTTATTTATCAGTTCCTTCCAGAGAGACTCTCGGAGTGGAATTGTTTCGTGATTGTCATTCTACAGCAGACAAGACAGTATCAGAACTCTCCGAACTCACGCTAAGTGTACGAATTAATTTTTACAGGTAAACTAATTGTGCCATGCCTCTCAAACTTCAGCGTGAATGCAATCACTTGGGTTCTCGCGAAAGTGCAGGTTCTGAAGCAGTTGGTGTGGGGTGGGGTCTGAGAGGCTGTTGATTCGAAGACCC
>RJWH01005026.1:0-87870 GCA_004363575.1 Solenodon paradoxus | reverse complement strand
CCCGCCCTCCGCCGTTGCCCCGCCCCGCCCGCCCCGCCCGCCCCGCCCGCCCCGGACCTTTATCTCAAGCGCGCGGGGCCGCCGGCGCCCTGCAGCATGGCCTGGAACTCCAATCTCCGCTGGCGGCTGCCGCTCGCCTGCCTGCTCCTGCAGGTGCTCCTGGTGATCCTCTTCGGCGTGTTCGTGCGCTACCACCCTGATGCCGACCCGCACTGGGTCCAGGAGAAGGGGTCTAGCAACCTCTCCAGCGACATGGACAACGAGTTTTACTACCGCTACCCCAGTAAGTGTCCGTCCCCGTCCCTCCCCCTCCCCCGCGCACCCCGACGGCATCTGCTGAGACCCCACTTCCGAGCTGGAGCTGGAACGCGGCGCCGCCAGAGGAGGTGCTGGCCACCAGCGCCGCCCCACTGCGACCCCAGCGGGGACTCAGCCCGAAGGTCCCGCCTGAGCAAGGCCAGGTGTTTACACTGCCTGCCCGTGAAAAATTAGCAAGGAGACCACCGCGCTCGGCTGCGGAGATGGGGTGCCCGCCAGCTTCAAGGCTGGGGCTCATCAAGGTCACCAACCCGTGGGTGACCCTGGCTCTACTCCCCAGTAAGGTGGGGGGGCTCACGTGGAGGACAGAGGACTGGCAGGGCGGTCAGCAGTCCTGTTGCGGGGAGAGCTGTGGAGACCAGGCCCCTTCTTTGGGCAGGGAGAGGGAGGAGCACCCCTAAATCTCAGTTCACAGCTCTGATTGGGAGATGGTCTGGGCTTCATCAGACCTCCAGTCTCTCCTGGCTCTGTCACTGACCAGGCAGGTGGCCCAGGCCAATGTCAGCCTTGCTGGACCTCAGCTTCCTCTGGTCTCCAGTGGGGTTGAAGAGGACCTGCCCTGCGGGGCGTGGTGAGGCCGCCCGGTGCGATCGCACAGGTCGGTCGGGCACCATGCCCGTGTGCACTCCTCCGTCACAAGGGAGCCACAGCTGAGGGCACTGAACACAGAGTCCGAGGGCCAGGTGTTGGAAAAATTCTGACCCAAGGTCACTCAGGTCAGCCCAGCCTCAGACTCCAGCCCAGGCCTCTTCCCACTCTCGTCTGGTTTCGCCGCCTTCTCCCCACAGCCCGTGGCAGCCCTTCTAACGGTTGGTGCTCTTGTGATCGTCGACTATGCCTTTGTTCATGTCCAACTCGGGCCCCCCAAGCCTGGCATTTCTCAGTAACAGGGTTCTTTACATTCCATGCATGGCCTTGTGGCACAGGCGGCTGAGATGCTGGTGTGTGGACCACGTAAAATCCAAGGACCAGGATTTGAGACCCACAGCCCGGGGTGAACAACCAAAATGGACAACTAAATAAAGATGTTTCTTCCTTTCTTTAATGCTTCTTCCTTCTCTCCCTTTCTTCCTTCCTCTCAAAAAAAGAAAGGAAGGAAGGAAGGAGGAATGAGAGAAAGAAGGAAGGAACATTTCAACTCATCCAAGCACAGGACTGTAGGCATTCGGGGCAGCAGCCTGCGAGAGAAAGATGGGTTGTGAGTTCAGTGGGGCGTGTGAAGTGAATGCAGGCACAGGCCCACGCAGACAAGTGCAGGGGAGAGGGGTAGGAGCAAGAGTAGAAAGGAGGGTCTGGGAAAGGGATGGGAGGTGGCGGCTAAGGGGGACGCCCGGCCATGAAGCGGCGCCTGGAGTTTTCTCAGCGTTTGCTGTGTGCCTGGCTGTGGCCAGCCCAGCAGGAGGGACGGAGGAGAGGAGCGTGGGAAAGGGCTCTTGGTAAGGCAGGAGGAGGTGGTCGCAACTGGAGTCCACAGCACTCTCTCCCTGAAGCATGACCACCTCCCGATGAGGAAGACACTAATGTGATGCCCACTTTACAGGCAGCAAGAGACAGAGACAGAATTGTCTTGCTAAGGTCACCAGGAGAAGCAGTGGGGAGCTCTGGGGCTGTGAGCCACACACACCTGGACCACTCGCCTCCCTCCAGCCCCACCTGCCTCCTCGCCCCAGCCTTGCCTTTTCAGACCCGCTTGGTCACAGAGCCAGGGTTCTGAATCAGAGGCCTGGCGGGTGGACCCCCGGCCTGGGTTCTGGGTCCTCGAAGTAATTCCCAGGGGCACGGGGCGAGGAGAGGCCATGTGGTCCGTTCCAGTTCTTGGCTCCAGGCCATCCACACCTGTGAGGCCTCATTCCTTCTTGGGGATTAGTGCTTGATTTCCATAGGAGGCCAGCTCCAGCTGGCTTGGGCTGGGGCCCAGGAGGGGTGAGGACAGCTCCTGAGTATGGGCCCCTGAGCAGGCAGAGGCCCAGAGCCAAGGGGACCCGCCCTGGCGGTGCCCTCGGTGGCCTGTGCTGTGCTGCCAGCTGTGGACACTGAGCTTCCTTGTGGGCTGGTGCTTCTGAGGGGGGACAGGCAGTGTCGGGGGCAGCCTGGCCTCCAAGCTTCCCGCAAGACAGAGGAGGACCAGGACACATTGCCAGATGACCCCTGGCAGAGGATGCCAGTTGGGGAGTTGAACCCCAGATTCTGTCCCTTGATAAAGGATGTTTTCCCACCTGCAGAGGGCAGTGCAGCCTGGGGTGGGGGGTGACTTGGGAGGTACCAGCTCTACCCCATCCCTAAATGGGGTGAGCCTCAGTGTGCTCATCTGTGAAATGGGAGTGTTCTCTAAGGCACAGCATCTCCGGGGAGGTTGGAGCTGGCAGGTCCTGGGAACCTCCTGGCATGAGGGACACGGAAGTAAATGCTGGTACGGAATGAGTGCCCTGTCCCTGCAGGGCTTCTTTTTTTTTTTTTTTTTTTTTTTTTTTTTAATATTTTGTTGCAATAAATTTGTTTTACAAATTAAAATGAACCCATGTGAAGGCTCCCCCTTTACCCACAGGTGTTTAACTGGAGGCTCCTCCGGCGCCCCTTCGAGGAGTGTGTGCCCGAGTGAAGCGTGAGCTACTCCAGCATGAAGGGCCTGGTAGCGTGTCTTGCTCCTCCTCTGTCTTTCCCGAAGCCTGGAGCCCAGGCTGCCCCCACAGTGCTGTCTGCAGGGCCCCTGTGTCCACCGCTCTCAGCTGTCCACGTTGGAGGTGACTTGCTGATACCCTCAGTGGTCCCGCACAGGTGGAAACAGCACCAAGCCCTCCATTCCCACCCACAGCCCCCACTTGCCCAGGCCTCTGCAGCATCCCCAGCCAGCCCCCCAGTGAGGAGCTGTGCAGTGGTTGGTGTCCCAGTGGGAGGTGGGGAACGGAGGGGCTAGTCTGTGGGCCCCAAAGAAAACAGTGTAGGCTGGACAGCCTCATGCGCAACGGCAAGGGCACATACCCAGGCCCCAGCTGGCCACCACTCTTTCTCTGCTGCCACCAGTCACCCATCAGCATGGGCAGCTTTGTCGTCAGATTTGGGGGACCCAGCCTGGGCCACCCAGCGCTGGAGGCAGGGGCTGGGGAGGGAAGCAGAGAACACGGTGTAGGCTGCCCCCTGGTGGCCGCCCTCCAGGCTGGACGCCCAAGCGCCAGCACTGCCCTGCCCCCAGGGGACCCCCAGGTGGAGCGTGCAGGCTGCGGTCTAGGCTGAGTCACCCCAAGCTGGGGAGATGTCCCATCAATGTCCACTGACCTCAGCAAGTCACCAACCCAATGCAAAGCTCCCTGGCAGGAGAGGCAGAGACAGGATAGCCAACATGACTGAACAAGTGCTAAAGAGCTAGGACCCCAGGCTCTGGGTGGCAGTTCACTGAAGCTGCACCTCTGTGTCGCTCCCTCTCCTCTGAGGGGAAGAGAAGCGGCTGACCCCTATAGTCATATCCTTGATGGCGGTCCGACATTTTGACCCCTCAGGTCATGGCTATGGCTATTAACAACGTTTTAGCTTGCACCAAACTTGGTGAGACAAAAATCAACTGTGCACTGGGATCTCAGTTTGGACCAGTATGGGGGGAAAAGAACTGGGAGCCATAGAATGGATAGGCGGTGTCCAGGGGAGGGAAGGGGCAACTGTGTGCCTGGGGGAGGGGGGAAGAGACACCTCTGAGGGTCCACCCACCTCCCAGGTGGAGCTTTCCCTTCCACCGGCCAGCTCACAGCTCCCTCCGCAGGCTTGTCCCCTCTCAGATGCCAGCCCAGCCCTCCCACCCTGACCCACCCGGCCACCGTGCCCTGCCCATCCCAGAGGTCATCTCAAACCCACCGACCCCACCCCCCAGGGAGACACCAGCCCAGCACCTCCCTCCTGCTCTCAGCAGCCCTGTTGTCCTGCCCTGTCTGCTCCCGGAACTGCCCTCTGGATGTGCCAGCTCCCTCCCTTTCTCACCTCTCCTCCCCTCACTCCTGCTCCAAGAACCAGGGCCCGGGATGACGGCGCATAAACCTTAGCCCAGCCTCCCCCACCAGCGAGCATGAGGAGTCGAACACGACATGCCATCTGTGGCACCGCTGCAGCCAGGCGGGGTGCTGGTTGTGGACTCCGCCTGGGGAATCCACAGAAGTTCTCAATTCAGAGCCCCTGCTGGGGTATCAGCGTCTCTGCCCCTCCCGACCCTCCCCTGCAGCATGCCAGTGTCCCTAAGCCGCCTCCAGGTGGCTGCTAGCTGGGGATTGGCTGTGGCCTGGGCCTCCAGCCACCTGGAGGGGGCAGATGGTTACATGCAGCCTGGACAGCCCCCTCCGCAGCCAGGTGCAGTGGGCAGCAGGTCCTAGGCCCCCTGTGGGCAGGAGGGGTGGGCTGGGGTGAGGAGGCAGCGCCCCACTCCCCCGTGTCTGCGAAAAGCCCCGACTGGCCTATGTGGTGCTACTGGGACAGGATGCTGGTTTGCAGTCTCCCAGCTCACAGGTGCTGGGGAGCGTGGGAATGAAGGAAACAGGTGCAGCTTTACCTCCTTGGAGTTGAATGGTCTAGCAGGCTAGACACACAAAACTGTGAACTGTAGTAAGGGCAGCGGGGAGAAAAGAGTGTGCGCTGAGGGAAGAGAAGGGAGGAAGGCGCCTGTTCATTTTTATTTTATTTAGTTGTTTATCTTGGTTGTTCCCCCCATCACCCTAGGCCCTGGGTGCAAATTGGGGTCCTGAGGATACATGTGGACTGTGCTCGGTTGGAGGTGGCAGTTCTAACCACTACTGTAGCAGGGCACACCACAAACTTGTTTTTAATTCAGATAACTTTGATTTACAAAATAATTGAAGTTTAGATGTTCAGGCTTCCTCTTCATCAAGCATACATGTCCCCCCATGCCCTCCACCAGTTTTCTAATGCATCTCCCTCACTGTCCCCCACGACCCTCTGCTCCCCACTCCCACCCACGTACCCTCCCGTAACCTCAGTTCTTTTGTTCATGTCCAAGCGTTAATTTTTGTTTTGTCTGTTTGCTTGCTTTGTTTCTGTATCTTCCACATACGATAAGATCATCTGGTGTCTTTCTTCTCGCTCATCATCTTCCCCTCTAGTTCCACCCACGTTGCTGCAGACGGCAGGGTTGCGACTTTTTAAGGCCTGTGTAGTGTCCACTGTGTGTCTATGCTGCCTATTCTTTATCCATCATCTGATGATGGCCCCTGAGGGTTTTCATTTCTTGACCATTGTAAATGCTGTAATAGGCGCCCCCTGGTGGAACAGGAGTTAGGTCAGTTGCCTCCAAAGGAGCACAGGCCACATCCCCCTGGATTCAAGCCCCAGACCTGGAGGGTAGCAGCCAATGTGAGCAACTAAACAATAAAATAAAGACACTGCTTCCTCCTGTCTCTTCCTGCCTGTACCTTTCCTTTAAAAAAAAAAAAAAATGACGCTGCAATAAACATGGGGGTGTATCTATCTTCAATTTAGTACTTTTGTGTTTTGGGGTAAATACACAGAAGTGGGACATTGGGACTATATGGAATTCTCATTCTGTTTCTGAGGAGTCTCCATACAGCTTTCCATAATGGTTGCACCAATTTGCACCCCCACCCACAGCATAAAGGGGTTCCCTTTTCTCTACACTCTCCCCAACACTTATTACTTCCAGAATTTTGGATAATAACCTTTCTCCCAGGTGTGAGGTGCTATCTTGTTTTGTTTTTATTTTCATTTCCCTGATAACAAGAGAGGAGGAACATCTCTTCATGTGCCCGTTGGCCGCCGTCTGTATGTCTTCTCTGGAGAAATGTCTGTTCAGACCATCTGTCCATTTTTCGATTGGGTTGTTTTACCATTGTTGAATTTCAGGAGCTCTTTATATATTTTGGATACTAAACCCTTGTCAGATGTATGATGTGAAAATATCTTCTCCCTTTCATAGGATGTCTTTTCATGTTGATGATAGTTTCTTTCACTGTGCAGAATCTTTTTAGCTGGATGCAGTCCCATCTGTTTATTTTGATTTTAATTTTTTTGAGTCCCCAGAGGCCTAAGGCCAAAGTCAAGGAAGATATTGCCTAGGTTTTCTTCTGTGTATTGTACGGTTTCTAGTCTTGCATCTAAGTCTTTTATTTTGAAGGAAAGGTATAAGTAGGAATGAAGGCTGGTAGACAAGCGGGTAGAAAGAGAGAATAGGAAGAAGCATTTTCATTTATTTGTATTTCAATTGTACATGTTGGCTGTTCCCACCAGCCCTGGGACATGCACCCTGGTCCTTGGGAAGTATGTGGGCTTCACTTGGCGGAGTCAGCAGACCTAACTGCTACTCCACAAGGTGGAGTCATTCATTTTAAATGAACTTTTCTGTAAGGTGTTAGAGATGTAGTTTTATTCTTTTGTGTTTCCCAGCCCCGTTTGTTGAAGAGACTGCTTTCTCCGCTGTGTGCACTTTCCTCCTTTGTTGTAAATTAACTGAAAACGTTTGTGTGAATTTTTATCTGGGCATTTATAGTCCACTGATCTGTGCGTGCTATTCATTCAGTAGCATTACAGTTTTAATTCCTGTCCCTTTGTAGGATAGTCTGAAACCTGGCAATGTGATACTTCCACTTTTGTTCTTTTTTATCATGATTCTTTGGTTATTCTGGGTCATGAAATGCCACACAAATTAATATTTTTGTTGCTCTATTTCCTTGAAAAATGCCAATGGATTTGTGATGAGATTGCATTACATGTGTGTAGTGCCTCGATAAAGTGCCCATTTTAATGACATTAATTCTTCACAACCATGAACATGGATTATTTTTCCATTTCTTTTCACAATGTTTTCATTTCCAGGTCTTTTATCCAAGGTGTTTCATTCTTTTGTTTCTATTATAAATGTGACATTTTTCTTAATTTCTTTTCTACCTCATTGCACGTAAAAATGCAACAGATTTTTTTTTTATTTCTTTATTCTAGTAACTTATTCTACACATTAAAATAAACTCATTAGGTACAGAGTCCCCATTCTTCACATACATATCAACACACCTGCCCTTCCCCACATCACCAACTGTTCTTTACCATTGTCCAGGGGGCTCCGCCACCACTTGTCCCCACCTGTCCCATTCCCTGTTGGTCACCTCAGTTCTGTTTCAAGTGTCCAAGGGTTGGTTTATGTTCCACCTGCTCCTTTGTTTTGTCTGTTCAGGGAGGGAGGGAGGACATCTGGTCTCTGCCTTTCTTCTTTTGACTTGTTTCAGTGAGCATCATCCCCTCTAGATGCACCCATGTTGAAAATGTAACAGATTTTGTATATCGGTTTTGTAGCCCGCACTTTACTAGTCATTTATTAAACCGAACCTGGTGGTGTGGGAGACACGCACTTTCAACCGGCTGGTCCAGAAGGCCTCTGGGAGGAGGTGACATTCTGTTGATATCTGCAGGAAAAGAAGTCAGTGGGGACCGCACCCCAGGTGGAGAGGATGGTGGAGGCACAGGGGTAGGGGACACCGGGGTGTGTGTGGCGGGGGGTTAGGCCAGCCCACCTAGGCCTCCAGCGGGGCCTGGCCTGGGAGAACGCTGCTCTTCCTTTTCACTTTCTAGCTTTTTATTTGGAAATAACTTCAAATTTACAAAAAGTTGCTAAAACTATGAGCAAAACGAACATGCAGACGCTTACGTGATGCTGCTATTTGTGTGCATGCGCTCTCGGCGCCGAGATGCCAACATCCACCTACGTGCTTTTTCTCTGAGCCACGTGAGGGCCCATCCTACGCATCATAGTCCGTAGCCTTACTTTCTGCAGCAGGAAAACAGGTATTCCCTTCTATAATCACATAATCAACTTTATAAATTTACATTGTACAGTGTATAGAGTTTATATGAAATTTTGTCAGTTGACCTAGTAACGACCTTTGTCGTTTTCCTCCTACTCCTGCAACCAAATCCCGGGTCCAGTCCAGAGTTAGGTGTCAGATTTCAGAGCCCTGTCTCCTCAGCCTTGGCACAGGTCCACACCTTTCTTTGTCTTTTAAGACATTGGTATTTTTCAAACATACAGCCTCACCCCTTTCTAGCAGCAAGTCTCTTATTGTGTGTGTCTGACGTTTTCTTGTGTTCAGATTGGGCTGCTTTAAGACAATACAAATGCCCTGCTGTTTATCAAAATCTCCCTAGATTTAGGATCCACCGATGGAATCTTTACAGCAAAAATGATGATTTTCCAACGTGAGGGTTCACTCCACATTTAATAGTTGGACCTTCAGGATTCTGCTGTCAACTAGAGCCCTCCTGGCTGTTTGATTTTACTTGTCTGTTTTATTATCAGTATGGACACATGAGCTCCTATTTATTTGCAGTGGTTTTAAGTCTTTATGGTACAGAATTATTTTGCTCCTCAAATCGTTCCAGATTTGGCCATCTGGCCCCTAGTCCAGCAATTATTTTGAGAGTCTTACGTGTCTGTAGCTGTGCTTCTCAAAGCTCTACCTCCTCTGGTTTCTGGGAATCTAGAGCCAGGCAGTGCTAGTTAAGGTCATCCTAAGCCATCGTCCTAGGTCACCATTGAGAAAAGTGCCACTCAACAGGAAAGGGGGCCGTCAAGGCCACACACTTGGAAAGAGGTGGGTTAAAATCCCAAATTGGGCGGGGCCGAAGTAACAGGAAATAATAAGAAAGTGACTACAGGTAAGACCCTTGCCCAAGTGGAGCATTTGTTTCGGACACTGTGCTAGGTGAACAGCTAACGCATGTGCGTTTCATTGCTGAGTAAGCATTGCACAAGGATGCATGCTGAGTAACCTTCCAGAGCCTTCTACTGAACAGCTGGAGGAACTAGTCCCAATTCAGGTCTCAGTGATGCTGGAAAGTGTTCTTGCTGGGAGGAGGGTGTGATGTGCAGATGTTCCTCCAGATGATGAGCTGATGTGGGCGGTAGCCCTCACTGTCAGGGTTGCCTGGGTGCAGCTTCTCCAAAGCCAAGATATGGAGCTGAGGGGATAGGCCCCAAATATCGGGGCTCGAGACCCTAAACCCGGGGTGTAATCCGCAGCCTGGCAATTTCAAATGCCCAGCTGCCCACCCCAACCCGGGTGAGGATGGAGAGGGAAAGTTGTCACGTCCCGAGGGGTGTGCTCGGGTTGTTTCGTGGCATTATAACCCAGTGGTCCTAGCTGGGGTTCACCTGGCCCCCCAGTGCAGTCCCCTCCAGTCTCTTTGATACGATTGTGGGGCTTGGGGGCTGTTCCACCAGCCGCAGGGCCATTCCCTGCTGCGCCCTGCTGCGCGATCCAGGTGCCTCGATGCGGGACGCGTTTGGGGCCAGCCTGGGCTGGTCAGTGGCCGGAGATGCGGGCGCAGGCCGGGGCTCTGGAGAGCGGTTGCTAGCCCGCTGACGCCGCGCTGCGCTGTCCCCGCAGGCTTCCAGGATGTGCACGTGATGATCTTCGTGGGCTTCGGCTTCCTCATGACCTTCCTGCAGCGCTACGGCTACAGCGCCGTGGGCTTCAACTTCTTGCTGGCGGCCTTCGGCATCCAGTGGGCGCTGCTGATGCAGGGCTGGCTCCACTCCTTCCGTCAGGGCTACATTTACGTGAGCGTGGAGAGGTGAGCGGCGGGCCGGGGCGGGGCCTGTCGGTGGGGGCGGGCCCAGGGCGAGTCCCAGCGAATCGAGTGGAGCCCGGAGGGAGGGGCGGGGCCCAACGGATCAGGGGTGGAGCCAGTGGGTGAAGGGGCGGGTCTGGAGTGAGTAGTGGGCGGAGCGGGCCGTCTGGGGCCAGGTGAACGCGGGAATTAGCTAGTGTGAAGGTGCTTTGCCTGCCTTTTCTTATCCTGTCCCCACTCGGTGACAGGCGAGGAGAGAGCTGTGGGGCAGGTGTGGGTGTGGAAGCTTAGGGCTGAAGTGCTGCCTCAGACTCCAGGGGGCAGCTATTCCCTTCTCTTCTCCATCCTCCTCAGCCCTTTTCTCTGTGATGTCCTTTGGGTCTGATGAATATCACCATCCCCTCCTGGCAAGTAAGTTAGCCGCCCCCAGTCTGATGGGACCTTCTCCCTGGTCCCTAACTTACAACCCAGGTTGTAAAGTAAATTTGTCCAAAGGCGATTTGCCCAGCTGTCAGTTCCCTGAATGGGCCACTTAGCAAACTGAGAACTTAGGAGACCAGTAGCAATGCGCATTGCATGGGACAGAATCCACAGGGGCATTTTCCCTCCAACTGTAGTGAGTAGTGTTGCTTTCTGGAAGTTCTTTAAGCCCAGTTTAGCCTGTCTTCAATTTCTGCAGACTTAGGATGAGTTTGACTAAAGACAAAAATATATATTATTTTTATTTTAAGAAAGTTGGTGTGTGAAAGCAAATACCCATTAACCTTCTCTAAAACCAAGTTCACAGAAAGAGTTTCAAGTCAAATTGGTACAAAACCATGTCAAAAAAACCCCCAAAACAACCCCAAAACACTACAACCAAACCAACAACCATGTTTAAATTTCAGATTCCTGCAGTCACATACAGGGCACCAAATGGGTGTCAGGGCAGCTGCCTGAACTGTACATATGCCCAATATTTTCAAATTATTAATTCAGTTAAGAAATCCACGCATAAGAGAAACAGGAAGATAACTGACTAGCTAGAAAATGTGTCGGAACCAACAAACAAGTCTTTTTGCATGCCAAACCCCTGCCCCTGCTGTTCCAAAGGCACAAGAAACTCTCCTTCCCCAAACCTCGAATGTAACAAAAACTAGGTGGTCTGTTTATTTGGTCGCTGCAGCTAAATAGCTGTAGTTAAATGAAAAAGCAAAAGATACCACTTTTAAAACACACTTCAGAGGCTGGCGAGTTTCGCTCAGTGGATGAACAAGCTTGGGTTCAACTCGCAGGCTACTTGAATGCTGGGTTTTGGCAAATTAGTTTTCAGAGAATCCTGCGGGTTGCTGGCGCTCCGGCTGCAGTGAGCATTGGCAACCTGACTTTGGGGACCCTCTTCCCCGCTTCTGTCCTGTCTGCGCTAGAGTCTACCAGGCCCCACCTGTCACTCTAGGGGTGCTGCTCTGCAGGCCCTGCACTAGCAGCTGGGCCCCCCGAGATTCTGCACCCAGCTTTCCACCTCTGTTTGCCGGTGGCCCAAGGTGTGGGCTTTTCTGCTCTCTCCTTCCTAAGGGTCCCCTCTGTCAACAGAGGTCTCTGGCTGTAATTATGGGACCATGGGCAGATAACTCGGCCCCTCTTAGTCCTTATTCCATTTGTCCGATGTGACTCAGGGTCAGGGTGGAGACGGAGAGCTTGGCAGTGCTGAGCGGGAGTTTTTCATGGCACTCAGCAACCATATTCAATCAGCCAGCCCCGGGGACCCAGCGTACACAGGCTCCACACGAAGCAGACATTCCACCGACCAGCCTGTCTTGGGCGGGACCATGCCCACAGCTCACTGGCCCTGTGTCAGCTTGAGTTTTCTTTTTCTTTTTTTAAGGAAAGGCACAGGCAGGTATGAAGATGAGTACGCAGGCAGGCAGGAAGAGAGAGGAGGAAGAAACATCTTTATTTTCATTTAGCTGTTTCACACTGGTGGTTTCCCCCGGGACCAGACCCAGGGGTATGTGACCCGCGCTCCTTTGGAGAAAATCTATCCAACTGCTACTTCTCTGCATGTGTCTCTTCTTTTGTAAAGAGAAATGAAGGCAGGCAGCTGGCAGGCAGGAAGGAAGAAAGGAGAAGGAAACATTTTATTTAGTTGTTCATTTTAGTTGTTACCCCTGGTCCTGGGCTGGAACCTTGAACTGTGTGTGGACTGCATCCCAGGTATAGATTTAACACCTAAGCCACCAGGACCTGCTGCTGGGAGGCAGCAGGAGAGGGTATGGAGAGAGAGTAGGGCTGGAGGCAGACACCACATGTGTTGGAGGATCAGGGAAGACTTCCTGGAAGAGGAGGCAGAGAGGAGGCAGTGAGGTGGGTCTGGAGGAGCAAGTAGAAGGCAGAGGGCCCCACTATAAGGCATGTGCAAAAACGGCAGCCAGAGTATTCGGCACCTTGAATACAAGCTCAAGTGAGGAGGTGCCTCGAGTCGGGGCTACAAAGAGGGTGTGGCACCTAGTTTGTGCCCCTGCTGTGCCAGGCCCTTAACGTGATATTGCTTTCATTCTTTAGTAGCTCTGGGCTGTCGTGTTCCCATTACCACAGATGGTGAGACCAAAGCTCGGGAGGGTTCAGCCACAGGCCAAGTCCACAAACACCCAAAGTCCAGCTTCAAACAGAGGCCTTGGGGCACCACATCCGTCTGCTGCCTCAGCGCCTCCCGCCCTGTCTCCCCACAGCCTCATCAATGCGGATTTCTGTGTGGGCTCCGTCTGTGTGGCCTTTGGGGCAGTCCTGGGCAAGGTCAGCCCTGTGCAGCTGCTCATCATGACCCTCTTCCAGGTGACCCTCTTTGCAGTGAATGAGTTCATTCTGCTCAGCCTGCTGGCGGTGAGTGGGGGCGAGGGTGGAGGAGCCACGTGGGGGACAGCGGGAGAGAGGGCTGGGGGCACATGCCAGCTGGGTGCAGGTGAACCTTAGCTTCCTCACCTCTGTGGGGAGTGATGATACGACAGGCAGGGATAAGAGTCCACTAGCAGGTCAGCTCTGGAGCTGGGCAGAGCGGGAGCTTGTTGTCTGTTGGTTTTCTCTCTCCTTTCTCTTTCCTTCACATCAGATGGAAAGAGGGATATGTCGTACACATACTCTTGTACACACACACACACACACACACACACATGCACACACTTGCACACATGCATGCACACACTGCATTCTCAGAATGCTCTGCCAACAAAAGGACCCCATGGATTGAGAGGTAAGGAAGGGTGGCCATGTACAGCTGCACGGGTTGTGCACTGCACAACTCCAGAGGTGCCATTCACCTGGGCTATGACAGGAATGATGTCTCCTGAAGTTGAGCAGTTCAGTGACCCACATAAGGGTCACCTTAGGCCTATATAAGGAAGTGGCACCATCAAACATGTCACGGAAATGTCACTTCAGTTATGGTGAGAACAACAGCAGGCAGGGCTGTGCAGTTGCCCTGTGACACCTGGGCCTGGAACTGCGTTGGTGCAAGGAGAAGAAATTGACATTTGAGAGATTTAAAGGAGGTGACGAAACAGGCCCTGGGGACTGGCTGGAGTGACCGATGTGGAGAGAGAGAAGTGGGATCACTGGGGATGGCCAGTCGTTGAGGTCTGAGATGGACAGGGGAGGCAGTCTCATGGTTGGAGGTAAGAGGCAGGGTGGGGCCCCTTGACCCGAACCCCCTCCCCAAGTGCGGCAGAAATTCTTACAGTGCAGGACAGGTGCTTGGCCTCTCTTTGAGCCTCATTCAGAGACAGTGATCCCTGCTGGCATGCAAGCAGTTCTTGCCCTTGGCTGGACCCTGACTATCTCCCGTGTGTTCTCCCGTTTCGTCCTCGTGTCTGAGATAGGCAGCGCTGTCCCCCCGTTTTACAGATGAGGAAACGGAGCCCCAGAGAGGTTCAGAGGCTCACCTCAGGTGGCACAGCTGGCAGAGGCCCCCACCAGGCTGGGGGCCAGGGAGCCCAGCTCTGTCCACACCGCCCCGTGACCGTGGGGGACACACTGGCCCTGCTGCCCGCACCTCCCATCAAACATGAAGGAGCGAGCGCAGGATTTGGACAGGAATTCCACACCCCGCCCCTCCCGAGATTGCCTCTAAGGGGGGAGCAGGAGGAGGCTGGTGGCGTGAGCTGGAGGAAACCAGGTTTACCAGGCACCTGCTGGGCGCCCAGTGTCTCCCCCTTGTAGCTCGTAAGCGGAGAACTTGGGCCTAAGCTTTCCAGGGGTGTGGAGTGGAGGGGCAGGAGGCCCAGGAACGGACGGATGGGCAGGGGACCCGGTCTGCCTGCTCTTATTCTGGGGCACAGAAAAGAGGAGGGTGAGGAGGTGCAGTGACAGGGTCGCTGTCAGGACGCAGGGAGGCGGGTCATGGCGTCTGGATGGGGCGCCGTCAGGCAGCGTGTGGCATCCTAGATGAGGCCGGCCCTGGACTCCACCCTGCTTCGTCTCTGCCAGCTGTGTGCCAACGCGGGAGGGGGCAAGTCCCTCCCCAAGCCGGGTTGCCCATCTGGGCACAATCCCACCTGGTGGGCGAGGGTGAGGCTGGGGATGCCCTGGGTTCAGGGGTCCTGACTGTCTCCCTTTCCACACTGACTGGTCTGGGCCCTTGGGCTCCGTCCTGAAGCCTGTGGAGTCGGAGGAGCTGGGTGTCTGCTATGGGGGGCGGGGGGGAGGCATGTGTGATGAGGGAGGAGAGAAGGTGCCAGAGCCTGACCGGCCCCTCGCACCCCAGGTGAAGGATGCAGGGGGCTCCATGACCATCCACACGTTCGGCGCCTACTTTGGGCTCACGGTGACCTGGATCCTCCAAAGACCCAACCTCCATCAGAGCAAGGGGAGGCAGAGTTCTGTGTACCTCTCGGACCTGTTTGCCATGATCGGTGAGCGCGTCGTGATGATCGAGAGTCTCCGTGACGGGGAGGACAGCTGGGAGGGGGAAGGCTGCCTGGATGGGTGGTGACTGTCACAGGTGAAGGCTGCCACGAGGAGTTCAGTCGCCACGATCACCTCAGGTGCCCGTGTCGTGGTGTGTGACTCTCAGTTCCCTTTGAGGGAGGATCGGAGGGAGGCTGTCTGTAGACACTTCTGGATCCCAGATGCCTGTCCCCTTCTCCTGTCGGGCTGGGGGAGACTGCTCAGCCCTCCGGCAGCTCCCGGACGCTCCAGGGCAGACACTGGTGTGCGGGGCGCGGCCTGCACGCCTGGTTCCTGTGCGCGTTCTGCCCGAGAGCACAGCTCAGCCCCAGCCGCCCACTCTGATTTCCTGAAACGCGGTGCTACCTCCTCGGGGCTTTCTCAGCGCAGCCCCGCCCCGGTGGAGACGGGATCCTCCCTCAGGGTGCAGTGGGAACGTGTGGGAGGTATTCCCCTCAGCTGTGGGCTCAGGGGAGACTGTCTGGGGGGAGAGGAAGGCGAAGGGGCAGTCGGGGGTGAGGAAGGCCAGGTGAGCCGTCAGGAAGCCAAGCTTGAGCGGCACGCACCGGGGGTGGGGGGCGGTGAGCCGTGCACCCGCTGCCTGAGCCCTGTCGGCTCCATCTGCCGCCTCTTCCCCCGGCCCCTTCTGTCCTGGCCAGGCACCCTCTTCCTGTGGATGTACTGGCCCAGCTTCAACTCTGCTGTGTCCCACCACGGAGATGCTCAGCACCGCGCGGCCATCAACACCTACTGCTCCCTGGCAGCCTGCGTGCTCACCACCGTGGCGCTGTCCAGCGTCCTGCACAAGAAGGGCATGCTGGACATGGTGAGGGGCTGACAGTCGGGGGTCCAGGTCACCAGGCCGGCCCGAGGTTCAGGGGACTGCCACGCCCCTCTTGCAGGGCAAGAAGCTGAGGCGTCCGGTGGAACCGCAGTGTTGGGCCCACAGCCAGCCTCCCAGGAGACAGCTGCCCCTCCTCCCCGTCCCTCCCGGCAGCCGGGGGGCCAGCAGCCCTTCTGTGTGAGCGCTGCTGCAGGCCGGCAGGCAGGCTTGCCACAGACAAGCCTTGGGCCCCTCAGCCTGCCACACGCTGCGGGGCTGCCTCTGCCACGTTGACCACTCTACTGGGGAGGCCAAGGGGCACGGACTTGCAGTGTCCTTGACCGCACAGCAAAGGACGGCTCTCTGGTCACAGGCGGGGAGGGACCACACCCCAGGGCTGTTGCCTGTCCTTTCCTTTTTTTTTTTTTAAGGAAAGGTACAGGCACAAATGAAGACGAGTGGGCAGGCAGGAAGAGAGGAGAAAGCATTTTATTTTATTTTGATTCAGTTGTTCACATTGGTTGCTAGCCCTCCACTGGGGTATGAGCCCTAGTCCTTGAGTTGTATGTGGGCTGTGCTCCTTCGGGTGCTGGACCCAACCGCTATTCCACCAGGGCCTGCCTCTTCTGCTTTTATAAGAAAGGAGCAGACAGCAACGAAGGCAGGCAGGCAGGAGGAGACAGGCGGAAGAGACACTTCTTTACTTTATTGAGTTCTTCATCTTGGCTATTCCCCACCCCGGGACACAAGCCCGGGTCCTGGGGACGTGCGTGCACTGCGCCGGCTGGAGACCCAGGCTTGAGCACTAAGGCCTCAGCGTGCTCCCGTGTTTCTGTCAAGCGCAGAGGCAGCGGCTCCCCAGCAGACCTGACGTGGCCTGTGTTCTGGGACCCGGCTCAAGCCTGGCATGCGCCGCACAGCTGGGCACCCGCCCGTGTGCAGGGTGGGCTGATGGAGTCGTGTCGGGGCCAGGGTCAAGGCCAAGGTCCGGACCAGGACTCCTTTCTGCTTCCGGCCAGCGGCACAATCCTCCACAAGCCACCCCACCCCAATCTCCTCTTAGTCCAAGGTCAGAAATGAACTGCCTTGGGCTTGCTGAGGACATAGGACGGAACAGGCCCTCTGAGGGCCAGTGGGCGCACCAGCACAGACGCCCGTGTGCTGACTTTGTGCCCATGGAAAATGCCCAGACAGCTGGCGGGGTGGCACGGGGATGGGGCAGCTGTGCCAAGGCTGGGCCCAGGCCGGAGCCCTCCTCATCTCCTGGCTGGCCAAGGGACCCCGGGCTCCCAGGGCCAGGTGGCACCCGTGCCCGGGTCAGCTGGGGCCCAGGCGAGGACTGAGGCCCCACTCACCCTGCCCGCCCTCCCCAGGTGCACATCCAGAACGCCACGCTGGCGGGAGGGGTGGCCGTGGGCACCGCCGCTGAGATGATGCTCATGCCTTATGGTTCCCTGATCGTCGGCTTCCTCTGCGGGATCGTCTCCACCCTGGGCTTCGTGTACCTGACGGTGAGGGTCTGGCAGGGACAGCTGGAGAAGGCCGGGGTCCCTACATGCCTGCCAGGGGGTCTCGAGGGAGGGGCTGGGGCCGCCAGTGCTGGGTCTGTGCTGGAGGCCTCCCCATGCCTGCCACAGACCCTTGTGTCCCTGTAGCCAGTTCTGGAGTCCCGGCTGCGGGTCCAGGACACATGCGGCATTCACAACCTGCACGGCATGCCGGGCATCATCGGCGCCATCGTGGGCGCAGTGACGGCGGCCTGCGCCACCAGGGAGGTGTATGGAGAGGAAGGGTGAGCGGCGGGCGGGGCGGGGCTTCCCGCTGTTCCTCTGGGTCCAGGATGCATCTCCACCCTCCCCTCCCCTCCCCTCCTCAGACTGGGCCACAGTGTCTCGAATGTGTCCTCCCACACGTGTCTGGGACCATCCCATCCCTCCCATGTCCCATTTGCGGATGGGTGGGCCGAGGCCCTGGGTTCATCAAACCTGGTGCCTGCTCGCATTTAGGGAGGGTTGTAAGTGGCCGCGCGGCCTCTCTGTGGGGGCCTGATCTGCCCCCTTGTCCATTCAGGCTTGTCCATGCCTTTGACTTTGAAGATGACAAGAAGAACTGGACCTCAAGCTTGCAGGGCAAGTTCCAGGCTGCGGGTCTCTTCGTGTCCCTGGCCATGGCCCTGATGGGCGGCATTGTCGTGGGTGAGTGGAGATGGGGGGATCACCAGGGGTGGGGGACCCAAAAGCGTGGAATCCTACCAGGAGTCCCATCTCTGCTCCCATTCCTGTGGGTCCAGGGAGTGTCCCAGCTGAGGGAGACTTCTTGCCACCTCTCTTTAGGGGTCATTTTGAAACTACCAGTCTGGGGCCAAGCATCTGATGAGAACTGCTTTGAGGATGCCGTCTACTGGGAGGTGAGCTCGTCCGGCCTCGGCCCTGTGCAGGGGCGGCCCGTCCCCACGCCCCTCTCCCCATCTTCCAGGCCAGGGTCAGCCCGCTGCTGCCTACTCCTTCATCCCGGGGGCTCTGACTCTTGGGGGTTGAAGACTCCTCCCCCCCTCTCTTTTCCTCAGGCTTGGAGGGGTGGTCTGTACAGACCTCTGTTTCTACACACCCTGGGGGATCACAGACCCACCATCAGCTATCCTAGAGCAATAACTCCTGCATCCTAGCGCCCTGGGGTCCCTGCAGCGTCAGCTTCACCTGGAGCTGGTGAGAAACCAGCTTCTCCAGGCCCAGCCGGTCCTTCCGTGTCCCCAAACTCAGGGGCGAGGCCCAGCACTCTGGGTTTGCACAAGCCCAATGACAAAAGCCTCTGCAGACCTAGACCGGGGGTGTCCGGCTCTTGGATGCACCTCGCGTTGGGGAACCTGCAGACACCAGCCCAGAAGTCTGCGCTCAGCAGCCCCGACAGACCTGGGAGGCCGCGTGGAAATAAGTTCCCGGTGATTCTGGCACAGAAACTGGGTTCAGTGACATGTCACTACCCTCAGCATCTGGAGGAGGGTCTGCGCAGAAATCCAGCGTGAGAAGCACTCAGCTAGAAGCTGAAAGTGGTGGGCAGCCACGGGTGCTTCTTTAACGTCAGGCCCCCGACATTAGGGGCCCCTTGGCCCCCAGACGCGCCTTCCCGGAGGCGCTTACCGAGGTGCCTGATGGGGTTGACCGAGTCTTTCCTGACTCCCAAATGTCTCCCTCATGGCAAGGGCAGGACCTCAGTGTGTGTGGCCCCTGAAACCAGGGCTGGCCCCTTCATGCCTTTCACGAGACTATTTTTAAAGCCACCACAGTGTTTGGGATACTGTGAGCTGATATCCACTATCAGCCAACTTCACCTGCATGATGACTACGCCTTTCAATTCATTCTTTGGATATTTGCTAAAGACACATATAAAACGTGGACATGCTTTCATAGCTCAGGCAACAGAGACGCTGATGTGCAGCTATTTTCAGTCCGAGGTCCCAGGTTCGCGTCCTGGGGCTGGTGTGCAGAACCAAAGTGAACAAGTAACCGAGTAAAGATGTTTCTTTTCTCCTCTTCCTTCCTTAACCCATTTCCTGTGTAGAAAAAAAAAGTGCAGCTCACTGCCAGCTTTGATTTAATTTTACATAAACACATTCTTTGACGCTGATGCAAATCTGACTGATTTTCAAAGGGAAAATAGAGTTATTTCTGAACTTGTCTCTAATCCTAAAGTAACAAAAACGCCTGATGATCAGTGTTTAATTACTCAAGGCAAATGGGAAATGGATTAAATACACCTTTCTCCTCTCCCTTCCTTCCTTCCTTCATCTCTTTAAAAAGAGTGTATTTTATACATATATTTATACATTATGTATACGTACAGCTAATAGAAACTTGTTAAAGCATACCTGAAATAGAGAAAAATAGAAAGAAATCGCTTCACTTGTTCAAGTCCTATCATGATGTTTGGTATATCTTCCCCCAGTATTAAAAAAAAGTCTTTAGAGTTTCCTTGCACAGCTGAGAGGACTTGGTATATCCTGACCTTTCTCTTTATCGTAAGTGTTCTGTGTTATTACAACCTTAATCAACTTTCTTTTCTCAGCAGCAGAGTTATCTTCATTCTGCATTGAAAGCCAGGACTGTTTCAGGTGCCACCGTTAGAACCCACATTTCATGCTAATGACATCAACTAAAAACCTGTCCGTTCCCATACATGGCTCACTCCTGGTTCTGTCTTAGTCTTTGTCATGCACTCTGAGTCCGCGCCTGTCTCTGCAGCATGCACGCTGCACAGTCCCCGGTGGCCAGTAATGACACCCCATGTCGATGGCACTGAGCCGCTGCCACCATGGCCTCAGGGTGACACGTCCCCAGGACCTCAGAGGAGGCTCTCTCTAGGGTCAAATCCACTCCACTTCTGCCTCCCCCGCACCTCCCCGTCCCTCACTTTTGCTCCTTCTAGCATTTCGGGGCGCCCTGCTACCGTCCCGCACACTATTCCTTACCTTTCAAGAGCAAAGCAGAACCACCCCGCCCTAGGCTGAGGGTCAGCTCTGCGTGCACTTTCCGCGCTCTCTTCACTGCGCATTCCTTGGATGCCTTCCCCGGGTGCCCGGCGGTTCTAGGACACTGGCTGCCCTTGGCGAGCTCAGCACTCTGGACAGGGCCTAAGCCGGGACTAGGTGCCCGCGACGCCCGCCCGGCTCCACGCACGCGATCTGCACGGTGACCACGAGGTGGCGCCCGCCGCGCGCCATCGCGTCTGCCTTGTGCGGTTCTGCTCCCACTTGGAACACCTGCCAAGTCTGGGGTAGGACCCTCGGAGCTCCCGCCTCTTTCCGCAGTTGCCTGAGGACACGAGGAACACATCCTTCGGTTCTGAGGACCCCACCCTCAAGCCTGCAGAACCGTAGTCTCCCCAGGCAGGTGAGAGCAGGTAAGCACTAGGCTCTCCCAATGGGGCCCCGCTCTGGAAATCAGATGCCATCAGCAAAGGGCCAAAGAGAAAGCATCCAGACGTGAGGATGTGGGCGTGCCCTGGTGGAGTAGTGGTTACATCAACTGCCTCTGCCCTCAGCACAGTCCACATACATCACAAGGATTTGGGTTTGAGTCCTGGGCTGATGGAGAACAACCAGGATGTACAATTAAGTACAGATACATAAAATGCTTCTTCCTCCTCTCTCTTCCTGCCGGTGTGCCTGCTCTCCTTTATTCCTGCCTGCACCTTTCCTTTGAAAACTGAAAATAAAGACATGAAGGTGTGAACTTGCACCCCTCCTGCCTGGACTGGATGGGCACGCTGGGCAGATGCAGGTTATGTGGGAGGAGGCTGGGAGCAATTTGGCTTTGCTGCTGCTGGGTGACCTTGAGTGACCTTCACTCCAGAGACAGACTCAGTTTCCTCATTTGTAGACGTGCAGATGACACCCCTGGCCCTATGCAATTCATCCGCTCAGGCGGGACCCACTTCTTCCCTCCTTTCCTGCTTTTTTTCTATCCTTTCCATCCCCTCTTCTTGCCCCTGTGGAAGGCATCCAACCCTTTCTCTTGAAGTTTGTACCCAGCCTTCCAGAGATCCCCACCAAGCAGAGTCAGTTACTCCCCTCTCTTTCTGTTTTTGTTTGTTTAAAGGAAAGGTGCAGCAGGAATGAAGGTGAGCAGGCAGGCAGACAGAGAGAGGAGGAAGAAGTGCTTTATTTTATTTAGTTGTTCATTCTGGTTGTTCCTCCGGCCCTGGGACATGAACCTGGGACCTTGGGATGTACGTGGACTGCGCCTAACCACTACTCCATGGGGAGCATCACTCCCTTCTTTTAGGTGGTGGTGGGGGGAGTGAAGCTCAGGGAAGTCAGGCTCCAAGGCCACACCGCTGGGGGGTGGAGGCGCGGGGGACGGAACAGGTGGTTATCATCGCTCGTACTCTTGTGGCTTGGCCTCAGGCCAGAACTCGACAGAGCCTTGTCGGTGAAGACTGAGTGGGGTGGCAGGAGATGATGTTGGAGCTAAGGGAAGAGGAGAGTGAGGCTGTGGCCGGTTGCTTTGAAAGCCTGTACTGTCCAGCGGGGACAGTATGTTTCCAAGGGATGACAGGCGGCCGTGACCTCGGCTGTCTCCCTGCAGGCTCCATGCACAGTCCTGTGCTCCAAGGAACGGATGTCAACCAGCTGGACACAACAAGGCACGTGGTGCCTGGTGCCTGCACCCCTCCGTCCCTGTCCCCGGGCCAGCCTGGGAAGGGAGGAGGAGGAGCAGGAGCCATGGATAGAGTGGGCGTCCCAGCCGGGGTCCAGCTGCAGAAGGCAGGTCACCAGGGTCTTGGTGGCCACGTACTGAGAAAAGCGGGCAGCATGGGCTGGCAGTGGACCCGAGTCCTTCCAGGAGACAACTTTGCGGTGGCCACCAACTGCTGGACTTGCGGCCTGCCCCTCAGCCCCCTCCTGGCTCCCTGGTCCCTGCGCCCCCATCTCTCTGTGCTGGCGTGTGGACGGCCGTCTCCATGAATAAAGGTTCCTGGTCTTTGTAGACTGGGTGTGAGTGTCTAACAGGGCCAGGGAGGGAGACCTGGGCTCCTGGCCCAGGCCTGGTGGTGCTACCACCACTGCCCACATCTAAGCACAGTCATCCGACGAAAGAGGAAGAAGTCGGGGTGTGGAGCCCCCCGCGGGGCATAGCTTTGGGGCCCGAGGTCCCTGGTGTCCCTCCTCCCCTGACATCCACCTTCATGGGCACGCCCACTGCGAGAACGGCCTGCCTGCTGTTCCTGCCTTGCCCCACTTGAAGGACACTGGGGCAGTGGGAGTTGGGGGTGCCGAGGGGGCAGTCCCCTTCCCCCACTTTCCCTCCTTCCTCCAGTCAGGCCAGCCCTGCTCTCTGTCCACAGCGTAGCTCCCCCATGGCTCACTGAGGCCCCCGCCACCCCGGACACAGTCCCTGCCCTCAGAGGGCACACAGTCTAGCTAGGAGACCCACCTGACACCCCCACCAGCCCTGAGCTCTAACAGGCATTTAGCACCCAGGTGACTCCTCAAAGGACATCACCTAAACAGGGTTTTGGAGGCTGAATAGGAGTTTGCCACTCTGCTGGCAAAGGGACAGCATCGTCAGAGACCCCAGGATGGGACTCGTGGCGTGGTTTGTGGACAAGAGGGGTGAGGCAAAGCGTGCCAGCTGGAGGAGGAGAGGCAGAACGCCGATCCTTTGTGGAGCAGACTCCAGGGAAGAAGGGGTGCCTCCAACCCGCCCTCCCAGCCCCCTCACGGTTCCCACTCACTCACACTCAGGCCTCCGTTCCCTGGAGGGGGAGGGGCGGGGAGGGGAGGAGAGAGGAGGGGCTGAAATGCAACCTATTCATGTTCCCGCGATGGAACACCCCTCATTTTCCATGCTGGGTAAAGACAAAAAACCTTTACAACCTGTTTCTGGAACTTGTCAGCAGCTGCCAAGAGGAGCATGTTAATTAAACATTGGCAAAGATGGAAGCTGGAGGCCCCGGCTCTAATTGGACAGTTTGCTTCCCTGGATTGAAAAACATTGTGACAAAGGAGGAGGTGCCGGCTGCTCGGCAGGGGTGCGGCAGGGCGGGGAGGGGAGCGGGGCTTTGATTTCAGCTGATCCCAGCCCCTCCACCCCCCAACCCCGCCAGCGCGCCCACCAGGGCCTGCGAGGGGCTGGCTAGCGGCAGGGAGGAGGTTCGCCCCAGCAGCTTCCTGTCAGCAGTGTGAGGCCGGCAGACACCCAGGCTGGAGGACCCCGGCTCCCCTGATGACATGGCCTGGTTGGGGCTGTGTGGGCAGGGCGGTGGGCTCCGGGCAAGGTTGAGGCTGCATGGGGGCCCCAATGCTCTGCCCCTGCCCTCAGGGAGAGACCTGGGTCTACACATGTTCAAGGATGAATGCTTAAAATGCTGGCAAGTGGGACCCCCAAGGATGTCCTCCCGGAGCCGCAGAGCTGCAGGGGCCCCAGGGGCTGCCCGCCATCTCATGCCTGGTGGTGGTGTCACAAAGCTCCTCCTGACTTGCATGTGGACAGAGGCTGTGCACCACATCCTGCCCAGTGTCCTCAACCTCCCAGCAAGCAGAGAGAGCCTGTGTCCACCCATCTCACAGGCGGGCAGACTGAGGCCCAGAAGGGTCCATCAGGCCCTGCTAAAGGGGGTGCTGGTATCCTGGAGCCTGGTGGCTCGGATTCCAGAATCTAAGTTGGTTCGGGCCCAGCCAGGACCTGCAGGCCTTTGGGACGCCGAGGAAAGGTGGGGCTCCTAAGTGGAGGACCCTTCCCAGGTTCCCGGTGGAAGGGTTCAGATCAGGGCAGGGGTAGGTGGATTGGGGCAGCAGGTGGGGTCCCCCCACATACCTATCCAACTTGCACCTCCTGGCGGGGTCTTTAACCATCAAGGGTGGAGCCTCCTCATCTCCCTCTGTCTTGGCCCCAGCTTGGCTCTCACCGGACCTGATCCTGAGCTATTGCGGGGTGGGGGCCTGTGAATCGCAGGGGCATGGATGGGAAATGGAGCTTCTTGGGGACGAAGTGAATGAGAGGGTTCCGAGGGGGGCGGGGTCCAGCTGCTGCGGAGCCTAATCCCCTGGGCGCTGCCCCAGGACCCCATGGTCAGCTGTGGAGGGCTGCCCTGGATGGGGGGATGAGGGGATGGGGGGCACTGGGGAGGTGTGCCTCTGGCTGGGGATGCCCTGTGTGGGGCACCCAGGGTGTGAGGACACCCTGGTGAGTCCCAAACCTAGGGCCTCTCTTGAGGGTTAGACAGGGGTCTATGGGCAGCGACAGAGACTTGGAGGGAGGGTCTGGCTGAGAGCACAGCCCCCACCAGCAGGTTCAAGTGGGCACTGGGGGTGCTCATGCGCCCCTCGTGGAGCAGGGTGCTTGAGAATGGCCCTTCAGAGGCGCTGGAGGGGCTCTGCAAATTGCTAATCAGATTAAGGGGGCCAATCACTTAGGGCTCTTGAAAAGGCCACAAGTTTTCTCATCAGCCCTGAGCCGGGGCCCACAAAGCAGGAGGGAGCCGCCTGCTGGGGAGCAGGGGGGGCACGGCTTTCTTCCCTCTCTGTCTCATAATTATGTCAATTTGCTAGCCAAATTGTTTGCTCGAGTGGATGGAGGGCTTGTGCCCCATTCATGTGGTAATGTGGGAACCGGCAGGCCTCTGGCTGGGAAAATGGGAGGCATAGACCCTTCCCCAGGGAGCAGGCGCCGGGTGAAGGGCACCCAGGCTTTGGGATCCCTCCCCCACCTGCGTGGGGCCATTTGCCTGTGCATTCTAGAAACTTACAGTGAGGGAAGTCCTCTGGGATACACTGCGGGGCTGCTGAGATGAGGACTGGAAGGAGGCTAAGACCCCAGAAAGGACAGTTCCCATGTGGAGGCTTTCTGTCCCCTGTTCTGTCCCCCGGCCTGGTGCTGAGGCTGCAGCTGTCTGGGGGCTGGAGCCATGTGGGCCTGGAGGTGAGTGGCAGCCGGCATGGCCTCAGGGAGTGTGAGGACTCAGAGAGAGCCCCCCACTCCCATTCCCTGAGCCCCTGCAGGTGCCCCTTTGTCAACTAAGGCTCTCAGAACCCCACAGAGGCCGAGGGAGGCAGGCACTGGGCCTCCCCGTCACAGATTCAGAAGGAGACTCAGGCTCAGAGACCATAGGCCACTGGCCCCAGGCTGTACAGAGGAGGTGAGGGTGCCAGCTGTAGCCCAGCTCTCCAGACCGCCTGCCCCTCTGGAGACGGGGACGAGGTGGTAGGTGACAAAGATGAGCCCTGTGCGCCCAGCAGGAGGCCCTGAGTGCTGGACACTGTGTGTGCTGCACACTCAGAGGACCTGAGGGCACACGGAGGGTCAGCACTCGACTCGCAGGAAGAGCTGTGTGGGCAGTCCAGAGCCAGCACGCCCTGCCCTCCGCTCCCGACTGCCCCAGGCCCTTCTTCAGCAGGCAGTGACTCCTCCCTTGGGGGTGATACCCCCAGCACCTCTGTTTCTCAGATTTGGGGCCCTGTGCTGAATGTGAGAAGCCCCCTCCCCACAGATGCCCCCAGGACCCTTGCCTGACTTGCGACCCCAGCCCGACTGTTCCGTGTAGGGGGCTGTTAGCGTCTGTCCTGCTGGGAGCGGTGGTGTCGGGGGTAGGGGCAGGGAGAGGTCTAGGGGAGGCTCTGCGGCCACCCTCTCGCCCCACAACTGGAAGAGAAGGCCCACGACCATGGTTGTCACTGCATGGGTGATGGCCAGAAATTCTGCCTTCTCAGAGCAAATCCAACGTGCTGGGCAGCTTCCTGCTGGCCCCTCCGGTGTGGCAGGCAGGGGCACGAGGGCCCACAGTCTCCGCATCCCTGGCGAGGTGGGAAACCTGAAACTGGGGCGCAGTGAGCGGCCCGGGCGGAAGGGGCTCAGACTCAGCAATAGGCACTGCACCTGTCGATCCGTTCAGCTTCACAGCAGCCCCCTGAAGGGCATTACTATCCCACTGACCACCTGGAGAAGCACAGAGAGGCTGAGTAACTTGTCCATAGCCACACAGCATGTGGCAGAGCTGGAGTGCAAACCGAGGCCCCAACTCCCAGCGGCTGGGCTGCTATGGCTCTAGGCCCCCAGGAGACAAAGGGACATGGTTTGGAGGACCTGAAAGGGGAAGGGGAAGTGGAGAGGGCTGCCTGGAGCAGATGGGTGACTTGGCCCCCAAAGGTGTCCACAACAGTGAGCTGGCCTAGCAGAAAAGTCTGCTGCAGTCCTTGTACATCCCCAGGAGCTGGGTTCGAGACCGAGGGCCTGGGGAACAACGAAGATGAACAACCAAATAAAGCTCTTCCTCCTCTCTCTTCCTGCCTCCTGATTTCCTTCATTCCCGCCTGCACCTTTCCTTCAAAGATAAACGACACCAGACTCACAGGTGTTAGGACTGGATGTAGCAGAAATCCATCAAGCTCTCCTAAACGAAGACACACACACACACACACACACACACGAACACACGAACACATGGACACATATGTATGCGCGACTATCCACCCACTTTGCTGGAGTCTCTCACTTCTGTTGCTGGCTTTGATAAAGCAGGTATCCATGTTGGGGTCCCACTGAGAATGACTTCCAGAAACTGAGGGCAGCTGTCAGCCAGCAAGAAACTGAGTCCCTCAACCCCACCCCCATTTGACTGACAGCTACATAAACTTGGAAGGATCCTTCCACAGTTAAGCCTGCAGATGAGGACCCAGGCCAGCCTTGACCATGACTACAGGCTTGCAGAGACCCAGCTAAGTCATGGCAGGAATCCTGCGTGAGGCTCCTAAGTCATGAGATAAAAATAAATAGGTGTCCTCTTATGCTGCTGAGTTAGCAGCAATGTTATTACGCAGCCATACAGAACATGCAAATAAATATATAAACATATATATATACACATAATGACTAAATGCTAAGCCAAGCACAAGCATGATTCCTCCTCTCTCCACCTGCCTAACTGCCTTCACTTCTGCCTGCACCTGTCCTTAAAAAACAAAACAAAACAAAACAAAACTTTGCTGCAAAACATCTTTTTCTCTGTGACTTTGTGTCCTGTGAGAAAATGTCTTCTCTCTCAAAATTTCTTGGTAAATTTTCTACTTTTGCTCTTCAAAATGAACTTCAGAATCTGCTTCCAAATTCCAAGCGGAGTCGAATGGCATTGAATACGTGCTTTAACTCAGGGAGGATTGACATCTTGACAGGTTGCGTTTTCTCATCAGATATTGAAATTCTACAGGATTTGAAGTATGAGTCACATAATTACACGTGGTTAGGCACTCCTAGTTACGATTCCAAACACAACAGTTGCAGGAAACTCCGTGGTCTACTTTCCTGGCTTTTATGGGACGAAGAACATAACTGCAAAGGGTCCAGTGTGTAATCACCTCACTCTCCGTGGGATTGCCTCGTGTCTCAGGTGGTCCTCTCGTTTGTGACTCAGTTAAGCTTAGGTCTTGCTTTGGGGAGCAGAGAAACCTTGCCAGATACACCCCCCCCAGGGCTCCTTGCATGTTTAAAAACATATCCTCAAATTCTTCCACTTTGCCATCAGGAAGTGAGCTCTGCACCTGCCTCTTGTACCTGAGCCTGGTTACCGTGAGACACGAACTCCCATCCAGACGCACACCGCGGGCTCGGAGTCGGGAGGTGCAGTGAGAGCGAGACTTCACTGTGGGTCCTGCAGGGCCAGGGGTCGGGCCGGGGTCTGGTCGGCAGGTGCACCTGAAAGGGGTCACCACGAGCGTTTCAGCCCCTGATGTGCAGCCCATCCCTCCCTGTCTCCCCGGCTGAGGACCAGAAGGCGGACACTCCTTCCTGCACGCCACCTGGCTTGAGCACTGCCCTTTCAGGGGACCTTCCGTGTGACCGGCTTAGCTCACCGATGCACGGCTCGGGATCGGCCAGTGCGGGGCGTGGCTTCGGTTGGCTCCGCCTCCCTGCTTCCTCTTTAGCGGGAAGCTCCTCCCGGCCACGTGCTCTAGGACAGCGACACGGGCCGTGTGTGCATCCCTGTCCTCTTGTGAGCTCGCTCATCTCGTCGAGGGGTCCCTAGGGTGACTGTACGCTGAGCCCTCCTTCTCCAGGCGCCTGAGCCGCACTGCTGTCCCGTCAGTGAGCCGAGACGCAGGCTTAGCAGGCGGCAACTCTTTAGTCAAGCCGGACAGTTCTGTCCTGAAAGCGGGCCACGTGCTCACGTCATTTCTCACATGACTCCTTGACCGACAGAATTTGACAAAAGTGATATCCGTGGGGCTCAGGCAGCTGAGGCAGTGATGTGGACCACGTCGGGCCCAAGAACCCAGGTTCGCGACCTGGAGCCCAGGTGAAGCTCCGAAACAAACAACTAAACAAAGATCCTGCCTCCAGCCTTCCTTCCATGCTTCCTCCACACGCCCTGGTGGGGCAGCGGTTTGGTCCACTGACTCTGACAGGCACAGTCCACATCCACCCAAGGACCTGCGTTTGCATCCCGGGCTGGGGACAGTAACCAACATGTCAGCCTTCTGTCTCTCTCCTGTCCCCCCAGGCCATCCCCAGTCTCCTCCTCTTTGATTCCCTGTTTCTCCTTCTCTCACTCAGCACCCCCTTCTCCTCTCTGCCTCCTCCCAGGGTCAGGTTCCCTGTGGGGACCAGGGCAAACTGCCATTAACCTGTCACTTCTGCCTTCAGCCAGGAAAACAGCGGGGCTCAGAAAGGCGTGGAGATGGGACATGTCGGCTGATGCCCCACCACAGAGCCACCCAGGGGTGCAGCCCAGGGCCCCAAGGACCACCGGCCTGAGTTTCCAGACCCCGGCGCCTGTCACAGCCCCTTCTAACTTTGGTTGTGGGAGCCTCCTGAGCCTGCAGTCTGGGGAGAGAGGGCAGGATTCCCTGAGGCAATAGCAAAAGTGTCAAACCCAGCAAAGCTGCGGGCGTCCTTTAGACAAGGAATCAGCATTTAAATGGGCGACTCCACATTTTAAAACCAATCTAAGGTTTCTCTTGATGATCCATCTGGCAACACTGGGCCCTGGCTGAGCTGCAGGGCCCCCGAGGGGTCCACACTTCCCCCACCCTGCCAACCTCTCCTCCTTGAACTTGACCCCTCCAGTGACCCGCCTGACCTCTCTGGAAGCTCCTGAGTGTGCGGCTCTGACAAGAGATTTTCTGGGTGGGAGCAGAGCCCAGGTGCTGCCTCCAGCTACTGCCCGAAACGATGAGGCACCTGCTCTCTGGGCCTCAACTCAACTTTCTGTAAAATGGGAGACTTGTTTTTTTTAGCATCTGGCGGAAGACCCTCTCCCTAGAGAAGAAGCCCAGTGAATAGATTAATAGATTTTCCAATGATGTGAAAGCTTCCCAGGCCCCTCCCCTGGGGCCATGGATCCCAGACCTGAGTGCCAAGGGCCCTTCTCCCTCTGCCTCAGACAAATGAGTCTGGATTCAAGGTGGACCCACTCGCTCAGCCCTGACAACCCGAGACCACCCCTTCTCTCCTCAGCCCCAGCATCACAGCCAGGCCTGCAGCCCCCATCACTATGCAGGAGGCGAGATTAGCATAGGCGCTCCGGGAGGTCAGGACGCTTGTGGCCTCTGTCTTTGTCCCTATGCTGGGGCCCCGGCGGGGAGGACCTGGCGGCTCCTACGCTTCTGACGCCAGATGAAAGGGGCTATGTGAAGAGGCCGCCGGGCGAGCTTTGTGTCCCCCAGACAGAGTTATAGACGCCTGTGGAACATCCATCACAGCTGAATAAAGACGTCTGCTCCATCCAGACAAGCCTCCTTTCAGCTGGGGAGGTGTTTCCAGGCCGGCAGGCCTTTGGCAACCTCACTAGGGGCTGTGACTCACTTAGTACCTGGGCAGTCCTCCCGCTCAGGGAGGACGGAGCAGGCAGGCCAGCTGACGGCTCTGTCCTGGAATGCAGGGTGCACTGGGGTGGGAGGTGGAGAAACGACTCGCTTCCCTGCCCTTCTCCAGGCCAGGCTTGTGGGATGGAACAATCTGGGAGCCTAGGACACCCCACATCAGCAGGTCCCATCGCAGGGTCACCAGAGATGCTCAGGGTAAGCCTGTTTAACCCCAGGCCACCCACCGGGCTGGGCTACTTACAGCCAAGTCACCCCTGGCTGACACAGTGGAGCACCTGGGCCCTCATCCCAGACCTGTGCTTTCAGAGCAAGGGTGGGGGCAGTGTCACTCAAAGCCCCTCAGTGGGAGGTGACAGTGCCAGGGCAGGATGTGAGGACCCCAGATGGACAGAGCCTGGTTCTGGACGCAGTGAGCTGAGCTGTCCCTTCCCAGAGGGTGGTGGCCCCTTGGTGCCCTTCTCCGGGAGACTTCAGCCTGAGCGCCTCCATGCTCCCTGGGACACTGTCCTGAGAGAGCCAGTGACCCCTCTTAGGGGTAAAGAGGAGAGCTGCCCTAATGATGAGCCCCTGCTCACTGGCACCCATTGTGTGCACTGCTCTGGACGAGGCCCGTGGTGGGAGAGCAATCACTGGCCAGCCCACCGGGCGTGGGGCTCGGCCAGGTGCTGCCTTCGCTGCCCGTCTGCAGACTGGCCCATGTTAGCGACACCCGCTTGACCAGCACCTGCTGCCCTGCGTGCAGGCAGAGCTGGGAATTGACGCCCGAACTCTGGGTTGGCTTCTTTAGTCCAAGGGAGCCAACCCAGTTGGTTTGGGGCCCAGCGAGGTGAAGGCCCAGGAGGGTTAGCCGGCTCCCGTCACCACCCCCACCCCCAGCTCCTCCGTTTCTGAGTTCCCCCTCCGCCTCCCCCAGAACTGTTCCCGATGGTGACTGCGCCGCCTGTGACCTGAGCATCGGTCCAGCCATGTATGTGTGCTCGCCGCGTGTGCATGTGTGCGCGTGCTCACCGTGCATGCACATGTGTGCGTGCTCGCCGCGTGTGCATGTGTGTGCTCGCCGTGTGCACGTGTGTGTGCTCGCCGCGTGTGCATGTGTGTGCGTGCTCGCCGCGTGTGCATGTGTGTGCTCGCCGCGTGTGCACGTGTGTGCGTGCTCGCCGTGCGTGCACATGTGTGCGTGCTCGCCGCGTGTGCATGTGTGTGCTCGCTTGTGTGCACGTGTGTGCGTGCTCGCCGCGTGTGCATGTGTGTGCGTGCTCACTGCGTGCACACGTGTGGTCGTACTGTGCATGTGCACAGACACTGCTGGCCATGGCAGGGCCCTGACTGCTGACACTGAGGAGTAAGATGATGGTGCCCCCACGGCAATGCTGGTTCATGGGTGAGGCTCTGTGAGATGCGAGGCAGCAGGGCTGCCCCTGAGGAGGGAAGGGAAGGACAGGGAGCCCTGCCTCCACTCCTCTGTGCACCTCCCAGGAGAGTGTCCTCTGAGGACTGACCGATGCAGACGGGTGGCATTTTCTGAGCCCATAAGCACAGGAGGGCATTAGGGGTATTCAAATCCAACTGTTCTGAACAGCAAATACTTTCTCCTGGAACAAAAATGCAAAGGGTTGGCATATCCGTTCTGGTGGCTCGGGTGTGGAGCCCGTGCCTGGGGCCCAGTCCACAGCCAGGATGTGGCAGGGGTGGGGAACAACAAAATGAATGACTAAATAAATACAGGCTTCTTCCTCTCTTCCTTCCTGCTGCCTGCCTGCTTCATTCCTGCCTGCCTGCCTTTAACTAAAAAAAAAAAGTTTGCAGTGAGCATCTCCTTCCAGTCCTTGTCCCCCATCCGTCTCCTTCTCACTGCTCCTCATAAAGAGAATCATTGAGGGCATGCCCTGGTGGAGTGGTGGTTAAGTTAGCCGCCTCCAGCAGAGCGCTGTCCACACACATCCCAAGGACTTGGGTCCATGTGCCGGGTCCAGGGGGGGAACAACCAGTGTGAAAAACTAAATAAAAATAAACAAATAAACAAATAAATAAATAAAACATATAAACAAAATCCTCTCTCTTTCTGCCTGCCTACTCACCTTCATTCCTGCTGCACTTTTCCTTTGAAAACAACAAAAAGAGAATCATTGGCACCCCCTGGTGGAGCAGCAGGTTGGTCAGCCACCTCTGGCTAGTACAGTCCACACGCATCCCAATGACCAGGGTTGGCATCCCAGGGTTGGCATCCAAGGGCAGGTGGGTAACAACCCAGATGAGCACCTAAATAAAAATAAATAAAAGTGCCTCCTCCTCCTCTCTTCCTGCTTCCCTCTGCTCGCCTTCATTCCTTTCTGCACCTTTCCTTAAAAAAGAGAAAAAGAAAGCGAATCATAGCTATTCTTATACATCCTTCCAGAGTTTCTTTATCTGTTAACAAACTTGGGTCCCTATTTCTGCCGCCTTTGACTCAGCGCAGAGTAGTGCACTAACCAGTACTCTCTTGAGGCTCATTTGGGTTGTTGCCAAACCTTTGCTTTTACAAATGTTCCTGCAACAAACACCTGCACTCACTCAGCTCCCACTGGAGTGAGCATACCTGCGGGGAAGACGCCCACAGGACGGTGGCCCAGCCAGAGCTCGCATGCTCTGAGTGCAGCCGTATCCTGTCTTCACTGCCCCTGCGGGCCCCTGCCCGCAGCACGTGATGCATAGGGCTTTTCACCAGCTCCTCCTCGGCCACCCTGCCCCTGGCCCTGGTGCCTGGGGGGCTGGGGGGCGGGCACCATCACACACGGCAGCCCCGTTCACACTTCAGTCTGTGCTCTTCCTCTCCTCCTCTTCCTGCCTGCCTACCTCTGGGTGGTTACTAAGGACGGTGCCCCCCTATCCCTAGCCCACCCCCGAACTACTTCTGAAAAAAGCACAGCAGAGTCTAAAGGGAGAAGAGTACCCTGTGTGTTCGTGAACCCATCCACAGCCCTCCCAGGGGCCAGCCCTCCGCTCAGGGCCGTATCCATGATGTGTGATCTGGACCAAGTCCTGCAGAGCAATTCGAGGTCATGGACACTGGGGGAGAGGGGCCTACCGGTGCCCTTGCAGCTGCCACCCCAAAAGCCTGCTGTCAGCTCTGGTGTATCAAAAGGAGAAAAGGATTGAAAAGTGCTCCCATGGGCTCATCCATGTTGACATTCATTTGCAAGGGCAGCTTAAAGGTGAGGCACCCCGGTGACTCAGGCGCTAAGTCAGCGCTTGGGGCCTGCAGCGTGGCGCCTCCATTGGCTCTGGGTGGGAGGGCCGCCTCCACCGGAGGGGCTGTCAGTGCAGGCACCGAGCTGGCCCTGAGCCGCCGCCGCCCGCGCCCCGCGCCCGTCCGACGCCCGGGCGGACCGCGGGGGCCCACCGCGGGGGCCCGGCCGGCGCGGGCGAGCGTGCGCGCAGGGAGCCGGCGCTGGGCTCGGCGTCGGGCTCGGCGTCTGGCCCGGCCGGGAGGCAGACGGGACGAGTGACAGCTGGGAAGGTTTAATTGCCCCTCGGAGGCTGGGGAGCCCTCCCTCCCTCGCCAGCGATCTGCATTTCAATGTGAGAGAGTGGGAAGTAGGATGCGGCTCAAAGGGTTACAATGATTAATCATTTAAAAAGCAAGATCTTAATTACAGGCCGCAATTTTTGCTATTTAAGGAGTCCATTAGTTGCCAGAAAGAAGAAAAAAATGATCACAGGTTATTCTCCTCCCGAAGTGGAGTGGAGGTGGGCGGCGCGATCAGCTGCCGCCGGAGCTGGGGTGGGGGCAGGGTCGCACCCCTGGGAGAGGCCGCGCCGGGGGCCGGAAGGGCGCGCCGGGGGCACAGAATGAACAAGATGCTTCTAGAGCCCGGGTGGAGTGGCTGCGTAAGCAAGACCGCGCTGCGACTCTCCCAGCGCAGCCCGGCCGAGCCCCACCTGTGGGCGCCCCGGGCCTCCAGGGGCGGGCAGCTGGTGGCCGGCCCCGCCCCCGCCCCCTGACCTCTGACCCCGCCGTGCTCAGGAGGCGGGGTTAACTGCCAGGCCCTCCCCTCTGACCCTTGTGTGGGTTTTCGTCTGGTCTGTGGCCTCCAGAGTGTGCAGAGCTGGTGGGGTGGGTTGGAAGTCAGATAAAAACAATCCAGCCTCTTTAGAGAATTAATTTACTGATCCTTGGGGAGCCCAGAGAACAGGAGATGAGTCCCCCCTTACCCTGCGCTTACCTTGGAGGAATGGTGGGGGGGCGCTTTCCACGTGCCCTCTGGGCAAGCACTCTGCCCTGATCTGGATCTTCTATTCCAAGTCCCTTCCTGAGCACCCTGGTGACCAAGGACCCCAAAGCCAGATGGCGGTGGGCCTGACGCTAAAGCGCCCTGAAGACGCTGAAGTGGGCAGGTCAGAAAACAGAATCTGTGCAGAGAAAGGCCCAGGTCCCTTACTCCTCTGACACCATGTCCTTAAAGCCAGCGAAGGCTGACGCCCTGCCAGCTTGCAGGTTGATGCTGGGAGTCAGGAGGAAGCCCTTCAACAGGCAGGCCCTCCAGACTAAAAGCCTCTGGGGGTGTTTCCTCACCCCTCCTTTCTAACGTGCAGGCCCTCAAGGGGATTGAGTGGTAATCACAGGGATTTTCCGGGGAGGATGGGGAGACCCCGGCCACAGACTCAGTGTGGTTTGAGTTCAAAATGCCCAAACTAATTTGGTGGTGACTTGACCCTGACACTGGCCTCCCAAACCTTGGACCCCTCCCACCCCCCAGATTGGGGAGCCTTTAATTGCCAGGTTCCCCACCTCCTGGGTTGAGCACGTGGGCCTCCTGCCTCCTAGTGCTGGTTAATTGCAGGGCGAGGCCCACGCAGGCTGGACACTGATTTCTGATGTCGGCTTTCTTCACTGGCCTCTGCCTCCAAGCCACCATAATCGGCAGCTTTTAGCCTGTCACTCTCCTGACGGGAGATGGTACATGTGTGATGGAAAGAAGAACTTTATTATCTGTTGCCTTCTAGCCAAGAGAGGGGATTGGAGGACGGGGAGAGGGCCTGGCATCCGGAAGCCTCTGTCGCTTGAGGGTGCTGGGGCGCCGGTCACCCCCCGGGCCACAGCCACAGTCCACAGGTGCAGCCGGGTTTCTCACGGGTGCGGTGCAGCCACCTCAGGGACCTGTCGAAGGGTCACACCTGGAAAAGTGCTTTAACCTTTGGGAGTCCCGGTGGGCTCCCCGACATCTGCACCCCCGCCTAGCCGCCCACCCAGACAAGTCTTGGGGAAAATTAGTTTCTCTGGGCAGGTGCAGCACACAGGTTGGGGATGGAGTGCTCCTGCATTTAACTCCCCTGCACCCCCAAACTGTCATGTCCCAAGTTGTCATGTACACTTGGGAAACGGATGTTCCTTGTTTCAGCTCCCAGGCCCAGAGCCCACCTTACATCAGTGCCCAGCAGGCTACCGCCCACCCTGCAGAGACTCCTGGGGACCAGGACACACCGAAAGGGGAGTAAGAGACCCCAGACATCTGGAGCGCCTCCATCTTCAGCAGTCTGGGGCGCCGGACCCTGGAAAGGGGCGGCAGGAGCCAGAGAAGCAGGTCTGCTTTTATTGATACTAAGCACTGCTTTCTGTCCTGGCTCAGTTTCACCATTTTCTTGTCTTAGTTTTTAAAGGAAGGTGCAGAAGGAATGAAGGCGAGCAGAGGCAGGAAGAGACAGGAGGAAGAAGTGCTCCGCTTATTTGATTCCGTTGTTCGTCTTGGCTGCTGCCCCAGCCCCAGGCCGCGAACCAGGTCCTTGGGACGTACGTGGACTGCACTAACCAAAGGCAGTTGAACAAACTGCTACTCCACCAGGGCGCATCCACTTTGACCGCTTTCCAAGCACAGTCACTCCCTGGAACCCCCAGACCAGCGTGCTGGGGAGCTGGGCTCTGCCCATGTCACTGAGGCAGCCCCCCACACCCCGGGGATGCTGAGACCAGGACCAGCCTAGTTCCAGACTGACGGACCACTTGGGCAGGACCGCACCCGCCAGCAGGGTCAGGAACCTGGCGCCCCCCTCGGGGAGAGAAGCGCGCCCCATGCGGACACACCGGCGTGGAACGGGCTTGATGACATTCACTGCTGAAGGCAGTCACAGCATCTGGAGGGGCCATGGTGAGGAGTCGCTGAGGACTGTGTGGAAGCCCGGGGCACAGTATCCACCCCCAGCGGACACTCACCGCACTTTGTAAATGACAGCATTTGCCCCAGGGCCCCAGACCCAGGCATGGAGGAGGAGGGCCACAGACGGGGTACCCGCTCCATGTGTCCTTATGTCCATGGTGAAGGGAGAGACAGCCACGCCAGTCAGTGCAGTGAGGCCAGGCTAACGCTGGAGGGGCAGCTGACAGCCAGTGAGGCGGCTCCTGAATGATGTGACCTCAGAGACCAAGTGCACAATCTGTCAACTCACCGCAGTCCCTCTCCTGCCGAGAGAGACCTCAGTCTCCTCATCTGTCAGGTGGACGGGCCGCTTCCTCCTCCCAGCCCCGTGTGGCCACGCATCCTGACTGCGGTGCCTCCTGCCAGTCACTGCTGCCCTCACCCCCTGGCCACGACCTGCGCCTGTGGGAAGGCACCCTCACCCCAGACCTGCTGCTTTGTCCCAAATGGGCTCAGCTGTCCCTCAGCAGGGGGAGCCCCTGTCCTCTAGGTCTGACAGGCCCCTCCTGCTCTCCTGCTCCAAGGGCAGCGAGGAGCCAGCTGTGTCTCTGGTGGCCTTCGCCTTCTCCGCCGCACTCCACTCTGCCCTGGGCTCTTGTCAAGACAGAATTCATGTGACTTCTCAGAGGGAGGGCTCCTGGAAGGCAGGCAGAGGGGGCCGCCCACCCCCATTCTTCCAGGTGCTCCAGGCCTCCTCTGCTGGTTTGGCCAGCAGGACAGAGTCCCTGGGCAGCAATGCAGGCCGGAGTGAGATGTGGGCTGGGTGACAGTCTGGCTAACGGAGGGCCCTGTGGGACCTCAGCAGCCAGGGGCGGGGGGACGGGGTGGTGGTCAGAGGCCAGTCAGCCTGGAGCAGGAGGGTGCTGTGCCCAAGACCCACACGGACCTCTGAGCAGCCGGCTTGAGCTTGCTCAGGCTCCCCTCCCAGTTGCAGCTGTGTGACCTGGGACGAGTCCCAGGGCTTCTCTGCTTCTCAGTTCCCAGGTGCAAAGTAAGGGGAAAGCGTGATCCCCCTTCTAAAGGGTGGCTGTCCTAGAAGAGAGAAAGTGCCTGGCCCAGGACCTGAGTAACATCTAGAAGCTGCTGAATAAACTGCAGCTGTGACTACTCACTCACAAAAGACTTTCGTGCACTGGGCTTTGTGACCTCCGGAAAACTGCATCTTCTGTCTGTGCCCAGCAGTAAAACGAGGGGCTTGGAGGAGAGGCGGTCCTTTGGGTGGGCGCTTGGTGATGTGTGGGTTCTCGGGGTGATGAGGGGGCTGTGTGGACTGCCTCTCTTGTATGAGCTTCCAGCTGGGCCCCTGCAGAGGCCTGGAGGTGGGCGGGGAGAGAGGAAGAGGGAGAGGAGGAGGAAGGGAGAGGGGCAGGGGTGAGGAGGGCAGCAGGGGAGGAAGATGGGAGAGTGGAAGGGAGGAGGGAGAAGAGGGAGAGGAGGTAGGAGGATGCTAAGCTGCTCCAGGTCCGTGAGTCTCTCCGGGACACCAGAGCTTGACCCCGGCTGCCTGCTGGGTTCCTGGGATGGACCACAGGCCTGGCGCCTCCTCGACCTGAGGGGACAGGCCTGGCGGGCACTTTTGGCAATAGGCATGCTGTGCTGTTGGTTCCTCCATGAGGCCCGCACGGGGCCTGAGCTGGGTCATCTGGGAAGCGCCTCTGTGCCTCTTTGGAGGGAGCGGTGGGCACAGAGGCGAGAGGTCAGGACAGACGGCTTTTCTGGCCCTTTCCTTGCAGTACCCGACTCCCCCCAGGAAAGGTGGGCTCTCCCTGGGCCTCGGCCTGGGCCTGCCTGGCACGGGCCCTCTTTCTGAAGCGGGCTCAGAAGCCGGGCGGAGGGCTCGGAGGCTCACTGCCTTGAATCCACGCAGGAGCCTGGAGACCTTGAGGAAGTCACTTCACTTGACTGCTCGGCCTTCCTGTCTGTAGGCGGGGCCAGTGCAACCCCGAGAAGCACAGGAACCCCGCCTGTACCATCCCTGCAGGCGGTCCCCCAGATACGTGCCACAGTCTCCCCACCCGGTGTGTGCGGGAGTGATGTTGGCACGAAGTCGCAGGACGCATTTCTCAGAATGTGTCCCGTCTTTAAGCCACTGCCGATACTGGGCACAGAAGCGCAGTACTGCGGGTTCAGGGCTCAGCGCCCCAGAGCTTAAAGGGCTAAAGAAGAGGGGCGGGGCAGGAAGGGCTCTTCCTCCCTCCCTGCAGGGCTGCTGCCGCTCCAACCTGCGGTCTCCCCAGCCGCACCCACCCCTTGGGGTGGCCCACCCTCAGTGCTGCAGCAGGGACACAGTGCCCAGCGGCTTCCCCGAGCCCCCAGCCCCCCATCATTAGTACGGGAACTGCTTGCTGGGGCGGGGGCGCGGCTGCACACCGGTCCCGCCTCCGCGGAGGGGGCAGGAGGCCGGCTGCAGGGAGCCTGGGAAACCATCTCCTGGCCGAGCCCCAGGCAGGGTGGGAAGTCAGGCCCCAGGACGCTTTGTGCCCACACAATTGTGGCCGCCCTTCCCCATAAAGGGCAGACAAAGGGGCCTTCGGAAGTGGCCACGCTGCTCGCGCGCAGGGGAGGCCCCAGGAAGCTGCGCTCTCCAGCCGCCCTCCAGGCGTCCTCCCAGCCACCCCCAGCCGGCTGGCCACAGACCCAGCCACCCACAGCGTTAGTGAAAGCTGAGCAAACACCCCCACCAGGCCCAGGGGCCTGGAAAGCACCAGAAGACCCTTCCCCACGGGTGAGCGGAGGGTTGAAAATGCTGCTTTTCTACTTCCCAGAGGCTGGTTACCTAGGACAGCGAGTTCAAGAAAGGCCTTTTCGGTTTCCGCGAGGGGCACCTCTGAGCGTTTGTAAATGGGCTGTGGCTCCAGGAGGCTTGGACACTGCTCTTCTTCTGGACACCCACCGGCCAAGGGCAGGGACACCACCCAGGTCCTGGCCACCACAGTCGTAGGGCAGACCATCACCTAGGTGCCCGCACTCTGGAAAGTGCCCCAAAGGGCCCATCCGAAATCTGCAGGCCCAGCCCCGCTGCTCTTGGCGCTGAGAGCGCCCTTGCCCGGCCCAGGCCCTTGTCACCCCTAAAGTGAGCCAGAAATTGTGCCTGTATTGTGGGGTGCATGCCCTCTGCAGGTTATGGCATAAATGGATCCACACATCCCAGGCCCTGTTTGCTTTGGTTGTGTCCAAAGTACTGCTCGGAGGCTTCCAAGCACCTTCTGGAACAAATAAGTTGAGAAAAAACGGATGAGACAAGGGTTCTTTCTACAGCGTCCATGGGCCTGTTTGAAACAATGCTTTCTTTTCCCCCTGAAGGAAACATGCAGCAGGAATGAAGGTGAGCAGGCAGGCAGAAGACAGAGGAGGGAGAAGCACTTAGTCATTTCGTTTAGTTGTTCCTCTTGGTGGTTCCACCTGCCTGGAACGTGACCCCAGATCCCCGGGAAGCGTGTGGCCTGAGCTTCAGTCACATTGGCTTTTTCTGGATCCTCATGTAGGTGAAACCACACTACTCGTGTCCTTTGGGCATGGTAGCCTGTTGGCTTTTAAGAATAAATATGCGGCCTCTCCCGGGACGGGGGCCGGAGTGTCCAGACTGGCCCAGCGTGGACCTGCCGTCCTCGGCAGCCCTCCAGCACGGCCTCGCACAGCACCAGCCGTCCGAGCCCTGTCACAGAACCGCGTCCCTGGGTGGCCGCGCCCAGGCCGCCCTCGAGGAGCCCTGTCGTGAGCCGGGAGTTCTCATGGGCTGTCCCGATGGGGAAGCCGGTCGGGAGTGCCTGTGGGGGCCCTCGGGGGCCCTGGTGTCTGGTCACACACCTGCCCCTCGAGGAGCAGCTGTGGTGGAGGTGGGGGCACCGCAGAGTCGGAAAGCGAACACTGAGGGCACTTTCTTCAGGAATTAAAAAGAGAATGAAGGTGTAGACATCAAATCAGCACATATTAAATTAACCCTGTGCTCTGAGTTTTCCAACAACTCCTGGCTCTACAGCTGCCCCAGGCAGTTCCAAAACACACCGCTTGGCTTCAGGGGCAGGCAGACTCCGCGCGCTTCCCCCAGCGAGAGGGAGGCTGCAGAAACAGAGCTCAAGGCAGCCCTGATGGCTCAGCCGTTATGCCCGTGCCCAGGCCGCAGGCCACACACAGCCCAAGGACCCGGTTCCCGCCCGGGACCGGGGTCGGGGGTCAATGAAAATGAACACCTGAATAAATAAAAAGCTTCCTCCTCCCCTCTCTTCCTTTCTGCCTGCTGCCTGCTTGCCTTCCTCTTAAAATAAAATGAAAGCGTAGCACGCCCTGTGGGGCAGCGGTTATGTCAGTCTCCTCTAAAGGACACAGGTCATACGCTCCTGGGTTTGAGACCCGGGTCTGGGGGGAAAAAAACCAACGTGAACAACTAAAATGGAAATGAAATAAAATGCTTCTTCCTCCTCTTTCTTTCTGTCCACCTACCTACTCACCTGCATCCCTGCCTGTGCCTTTCCTTTAAAAAAATAAAAGTAGAACTTGAATTGCTGAGTGTTATTTGTGTTTAAAATAGAAAAGAGTGACCCAGAGCGGCGTTTGCCAGAGCAGTTCTGACACTTGCGATTCTAGGGGCACCTCATGGTTATCAACTAAGGGACAGTGGTTTCCCTGTATGAAGCCATCTTGAAACAACCCAGGTGATAGAATGTTTTCGCAATATTAATTTTTTTAAAGAGAGGAAGGAAGAGAGAGGAGGAGGAAGCATTTTTATTTAGTTAGCTGTTTATTTTGGTTCCCGGCTCCGGTCTCCGCTCCAGAGCCTTGGCCTTTGCATGGTCCACGCCCCAGCCGTCTCTGCCACCTGAGCCACAGGGGCGCGCCAAATAAAACCTTTTTAAGTCAAGGTATGTACACTTTTTAGACATAATACTATGGCACACTTAAAGACTACAACATAAGGCAAACATAACTCTTATGTACACCGGGAAGCCCAAAATTCATGCAACTACCTTTATTTCAATACTTCATTGCAGTGATTTGGAATCAGGCCTCCAGTATCTCCAAGTGGGTGTCTTATACAGGAACTATTTTACTGCCTTTGAGCAATCTCTTAAAATTGGCCTTTACCATTTTACAGTGTTCGTTTTTTATCCTTTTCAATTCTAATGTGACTTTATCCATGACTGGGACAGATCAGTAAGCAGGCAGAGGTTCCCCTCTGAATAAAATAATAAAGTTTAAAAGTCTGTACCCGCTTTTCCCTTTTTGTACTATGACTATTGTATTTTTGTTTTATTTTTGCAATGGTGTGAAATGGTTCTTAGACACAAAATTCAATAAAAGAAAAACGTGGCTGCCTGCCATTTATTTTGTTATTCATTTCATGGCTATAGTGGCAGTAAGTCTGTGGTGTTAAGCATCCGCTCGGGGTGTAGGCAGCCTCTGCCGTGAAATGAAGAAACATCTCCCTCCCCAGCCCAACCCTCCTCTCTCTCCTAACGTCCCAGAAATTGGGGCTTACAGGGTGGGGGTGGGCTCCCCAGCAGACACAAGACTGGAGTTGGAAAGACAGGTCACTGCCCAGCGGGCTGAACCTACGATGGCCGCTGTTGGGCAGGGAGGGGTGTGACTTGGAGAGCAGGAGACAGAAGACGTGGATGCCCCTGGCTAGGACCCCAGGGGTATCTGCCTTCGGGGAGCCCGGCCCTTCGCGCCAAGGTCCTTCCCCGCTGCACTCCCTAGTTCTACCACGAGGTGCCGCTGTGGCCAAAGACCCGACCACCCGCCCCCATGGGCCCCAGGGGCGCCGTGTACCTGTTAGAACTTAGGTGCCAGGCTCCCCCTCTGTGTGTCAGGCACGGTTCCCGGCCCTGGGGGTTTCAGATGCATAAGGACCAGCCTCTTGTCCCTAGCGCCGCACAGCGTGGTGGGGAGACTCACAAGGAAGCAGACTGTGACCTTGGCCAGTGGAGGGATGCTGCCAGCCAGCAGAGCAGGGAAGAAGGCAGGGAGCTGAGAGGGAAGGGTGCAGGGACAGGTGAGAGGCCTGCAGGTGAGCCCAGGCACTCTGAGCTTAGAGCTTAGGGGACTTGGCCCCAGCGCCTTTGGTCGCAGCCTAGCCTGTAGAGCGTGGGTTTTCTCACTCGGGACACCAGCAGCCTCTGGGAGTCTGGTGGGACGAGCCACAGAAAAGCACGCTGCTGTCTCAGGCGTTAAAGACAGAGGGCACCAAAAGAGAAAGAGTACGAAATCTGTGTACACACTGGTGAGTGTCCATAGGACGAGCCTGGAAGACGGACCGTGGGCGTGCTCTGGGGACAGGGGGCCTGGGCACAGGCTGGGACGAAACCTCTCTGCATTCTGCTCACTTTGAATCGTGAGCAGTACAATCTAACCGTTAGTCTGTTCTGAAAAACAAACGAAAGAATGCACTGAAATTTCTGAATCTTCATAAGCAATGAATCGGGATGGCTATAGGACTAGCAGGAAAAACACGGTGGAGGCAGAAGTCTGGGGTCAGGTCCTGGGCGGGGGCGGGGCGCCCAGAGTGCAGGGCTGGGGCTCCAGCCTGGTCACCGCACAGGGCCACTTCGACTTTCTGGGAACACAAAACTTATAAGGGGCAGGGGAAACAAGTATTGTCTATAGGAGAGGTGTTTTGCTCTTTTTCCTTTTCAGGAATGAAGGCAGGAAGAGAGGAGGAAGAAGTGTTTTTGTTTGTTCTTTTCTGATTGGCTCCCTGGCCCTGGGCTGCGAACCTGGGTTTTATGTGGTCCGTGCCCAGGCGCAGACTTAATGCCTGAGCCACCAGGTGTGCCTGCTCCCAGATTTCAGAGGAAAACGGCAAAATCCAAACACACGACTGTTGAGTTTGACGTGCTTGGCGTTGTCCAGCGCCCACAGTTCACAGTACATTATATTCAAAGTGCATGTTCCTTAGTGGGTTTGACATGGCGGGGAAGGAAAGCCTGAGGGAGGCCTGTGGGACTGACTCCCTTCTTCTCCTCCAGGACTGAAGCCAGGTGCCAGGGAGGCACAGGGCATCTCATAGTCCCACGTCTTGGGGTGGAACTACAGAAATAGTTTCTTTTGGTGCTTTTCTGAAATTTTCTTTTTTCTCAATAAATACACATTACTAGGGAAATAAGAAAAAATAAGTACTTTTTTTTAAAGGAAAGGTGCAGGCAGGAACGAAAGCGAGTAAGCAAGCAGGCAGGCAGAGAGAAGAAGAGGAAACCCCCCATTTATTTTTAGTTAGTTCACATTGGTTGTTCCCCCACCCCGACCCTGGGTCTTGAACCTGGGACCTTGTGATGTGTGTGGACTGCTCCGAGGGTGACTAGGAGTCACCAGGACACACCCAGCACATTCATTTTAAAAAAGTACTTGAACTTAAGATAGGCCTGAATCCCCTTCCCCACTGCCCTCAACCTGCAGTTCCATTTTCAATAAAACCCTCCTTGCTGACCTCTCTTCCCAGGAATCCTCCCAGACCCGAGAAAGGTACGATGATCACCTGTTGCCCTGTTGATATTTCCCAGCAGCTAAACCCGGGAATTCTGTCTCCAGCCTCCACAGGACACTAGGATACATCTAGACACGTCAGGAGAGGAAGGGAGGCAGCTGAGGACACTCCCAGGTTAAAACCAACCGCCTGTTTAAAGCCGCACCTTAATGAAGCTCCTTCCTGCCCTAATTGTCGCCATGGCGATGACTCCTGGTGGCCATCTCTAATTAACTCCAGGTGGTGTCGCAAGTGAGACCCTCTGGCAAATTGCCCTGCGGCCTCTGCAGTCACGCGCTGGCTGCCTCTGGCCTCCAGCTCAGGTGACAGGGCAGAAAGTCCCCAACACCAGCTTTCCTCTCTGCCTCCTGGTTATTCCTGGCATGACCAGGGAAGGGGCTCAGAGTGGTGGTCACAAGAGCTTCTATGCTAAGTGCTTTGTATGCATCCTCTCCTTTAATCCTCCCAGCCCTCCTCTCAGGGAAGCATTGTTATTACCTACCTTTTCAGATGATGAAACAGGCACAGAGAAACTAAGCCAATACCTGGCAGAGCTGAGAGTTATGCAGCCTGACTCCAGGGGCAGGAACCCTCACTACCCTGTCCTGGAGGTGAAGTTTGCAGAGTTACCTGCTTCCTTCTCTCTCTGTCTCTCTGTCTCTGTCTCTCTCTCTCTCTTAGTTAAAGGAAAGGTGCAGCAGGAATGAAGGTGAGCAGAGGTAGGCAGGCAGGAAGAGAGAAGAGGAAGAAGCATTTTTATTTATTTTATTTACACGTTCATCTTGGTTGTTCCCACCGGCCCCAGACCGTGGGAAGCATGTGGACTCTGTCCAGTCGCTCCTCCACCAGGCGCGCCGTCCGGCTGCCCTTGAGCACAGCAAAGACCTGGGCTTCGCTGCGGTCTGCGGCTTTCGGGCTGCGTGAGCCTGGGCCTCTCCGTCACGTCTGTGAGCCGGGCTCCTCCGCCAGCACAGGGAGGGTTGGAGCGGGGTGTGAACTGCCTCACCAACTCTTTTCGAAAATGACTCCAGAACTCCACCACACCTGCCCATTGTCTTCACCCTGGTGAAGGCAAGATGGCAAGGTTAAGAGACAATCCACATGGCCACCGTGCAGAGCCCTGAGTGCAGTGCCTGCCCATAGTGAGCGGTGAGTGTGGGCTGCGACTACTTTCACGGAGGCATAGAAATGGTCTCAGCTGCCCAAAAGTGCCCCCATGAAAGACCTTCTCCAGGACAGAGCAGTCGGGAGGAAGGAAGCAATGGGATGCAACCCAGTGGCCACCAGTTTTAGGAGAGGCGGGTAGGCACCAGTGGATAAGGACACCAGATGTGTCCCAAGGACCTTAGTTCATGTCCTGGGTCCAGGAGAGACAACCAAAATGAACAAGAAAATAAAATGCTTCTTCCTCCTCTCTCTTCCTTCCTGTCTGTCCACTCACCTTCATTCCCGCCTACACTTTCCCTTTAAAAAAACAACAAAAACCAGGTGGGCACAGATTCAGGTCCCAGCAGGCGAATACGCAGAGGTCACACAGAGGCTGACACAGAGTCTCAGCCCACACTCACGTTACCAAGCTGTAGCCTTCATGTGATTGTTTTCGGGGGTGGGGGCAGTCCTGGGGCACAATGCAAGGAGGTAGGGGCAGGCAGCGCTGGGGTCAGCAGGGCGTGCTCACAGGCCTGTCTCTCAGCAGCAACCTTGGCAGCCAGAGGAAACACGCACAGCACACACACACATCCCTGGGACCTGGGAGCGACCTGGGCCCAGCTCTGCAATTCCCTGTGGTTTTGGGAGGGGCACAGCGTACTCAGCAGAGGCCACGGAGGCAGAGGAACACACAAGATGACGCTTGTGTCCTTCTCCTGTCCTCTGTCTCTTCACTCCTGTGGACTCAGAGAGCAGTAGTTCACCCTTGTCTCCATCCTTGGTGCTGGAGACTGGAGCCGTCCTCCCCTGGACGCTGAATGCTGGGCCTTCATTCCAGACACTGGACAGAAAGAGAGAGGCCACCTCCGGGCTGCTCAGAGATCACCCTGGCCCCAAGGTCCCCTATGGCTGTGAGGGGATGTCACTGAGCCCAGGGTCTCTGAGAGGAAAGCTGGACACCACCAGCACAAATGACAGACCAGGCTGAGTTGGGTGCACTTGCGGGTGTTACATCTTTCCCAACTTGAAAACCAGGCAAAAAGAGGTTCCAGCTGTGCACCGAGGCTGTGCGGTGGAGGGGGCTCCGGAGGGCTCCAAGCCCCGGTGTGTAACCTGCCAAAGGGCATGTGTTCCAAGGGTCCTTGGACAGAGACTGACTGGTGGGCAGGAGATAAAATGTCCCCTGGTGTCCCCAAGTACCAGTCTGTACCGATGAGGTCAAGAGACTGTGGAGCTCTGAAGGATAAAGGTCAAACTGTTTCTCCAGCTGGGGTCTTGAGTTGGAAGGAAGAAGAAAAAGAAAACAAAAACTCCCTGAAATAGGTGAGCCCTGAATATCTTAAGGATCAGATAGGTTCTGAACTGGGGTTAAAGCCTTGTGGAAGACGGAGGGCGCGGCTGGCCAACAGGGCACTCACCTGGCTAAAAACGTGCAGCCCGCTGCTCCATCACCCTGTGGGGTTCCTTCCCTTTGGCCTCCATGCCAACTGCCAGTGCTACCTACTGGCTATGTCCAATAGCACCAGCTCTCATTTCCTCCCACACTCTAGTGGTCTTCCCTCTGACCACCCCCTCTGCACCCTCACTTCTCAAAAAGGACTCTTTGAGGTCAATTGTAGTCCTCTTCTTGGCCTGTCAGCAGATTGGACACTTGATCTCTCCTTACTTCTTAAAACATTTCCCCATCCCCTACCCTCAAGAAGACCCTTTCTGGTGCAGCCTGGGGAAATAGAGGTTGGGTATAACCCACATCCATTCCAAGGTCCCGAGTTCACATCCCAGGGTTGTGGGGAATAACCGAGATGAACAACTAAATAAAATGAATGGGCAAAATGTGACGCACCCTGGTGGAGCAGTGGTTGGGTCAACTGCCTGGAAAGGAGCAAGCCACACACCCCTGGTTCAAGTCTCGGGTCTTGGGAGAAGCCACCAGTGTGAACAACTAAATAAAAATAAGATAAAGATGCTTCCTCCCCTTCTCTCTGCCTTCATTCCTGTCTGCTCCTTTCTTTGGTATACTTATTCTCCTTTATTGCTTTACTGATCCTTCCCACCTTCCTCCTCTCAAAATAAAAAATCTGTTCAGTTCTTAGGACATTTTTTTCTTTCTGCAATTACTCCCTCATAGACACATCTCCTCATGATTTTAGATAAAACATATGATATGACAACTTCTTGCTTACTACCTCCAGCCTGAACCTCTCCCCTGAATGTCAGGTTTATTATCTTGTCACATACTAGATCTCTCAAACCTAACATGTCCAGAGTCAAGCAACATCCCCATCCCCAAATCTCTGCTACCCTTTCTAGCTTCCCAGTTCAGAAAATAGAAACGCCATCCTTCCAAACGCTCAAATCAAATTCTTCCCGCTGCTTTCATCTTGGCTCCATTCTCTCTCCCAACCTCCAATCCTGTAGCAAGTCTTAGCGGGTCTGTCCTCAAAGTATCTGAGAAATGAGCCAGTTCTCAACCACTACTGACATCCTGATACGTGATTAAGTGGGAGACCTAGGCAGAGGCTAGATCATGGAGGGACGGTGGTGATGGCATGAACTACTTTCCACCCACGAAGAATGTCCCACCTCTCTGTCCCGGAGGAGCCCGCCTCCGTCTTGAGATGGGAAGGCAGCGGGCTCCCCCAGCGCCAGGGGCCTGAGCCAGCGCGCTCAGTCCGAGGAGGCCCCAGCGGGAGCGGCCAGTGTTTCAGCACCGCCGGGGTGGACAGCTCCCGCCCTGGCACAGAGCTGCGGACCTGGCGGGCGCCCAACGGGGAGAAGCCAGGTTAGGAGAAGAGGTCTTAGGCGTCTGCTACCCTTTTAAAGTGGAGATAACAATGTCGCCGTGGCTTCGAACTCCAATGAGCCAGGCACCCACGGGTTTTGGGACACCAAAGGGAAGAGCTACCGGAGAGCAAATTCTCTTGAAACAGCTCCTCACAGACTGGAGTTTATTTCCTCAATTTTGGAAAATTAAAATTGAAGCCACTGCATGCCCTGGTGGCCTGGCTGGACCATCAGTCTGACTCACTCCAGTGCCGGGGTAGATTTCCTCCCTTCAAAAGCAGAATTTCTCTGGGCTGGTATGATGTAAGCGCTCTCAGTCTCTTTCTGCCTGCCAGGACAGGCAGCATGGTTAAATCAGTCTCTCTTGATTGCCTTCAATTGGATTGACTTTTTAAAAAACTAATGTATTTTAGGGAATAGATAGAAAGCAGTTTTGTTTTTAAGGAAAGGTGCAAGCAGGAATGCAAGCAAGTAGGCAGGCAGGCAGGCAGGGAGAGGAGGAAAAGCATTTCATTTATTTTTATTTTTAGTTGTTTATCTTGGTGGTCCCCCAACCCTGGGTAGAGAATCCAGGTCCTTGGGATGTACGTGGACTGTGCTCAGCCAGAGGCAGCGGATCCAACCGCTGCTCCACCAGGATTGGCTATCTCATCTCACCTCAGCAGGAATATCTTGCTGGAGTTGGGATTCACAGATCAAAGGGACTTGCTGTGAAAACTCCTAAAGTTGAGTTCCTGCTGGTCAGAGGCCAGAGGGGTGGTGGGATTTCTCTCTGTGAAGTGACTTCCAGGTTTCAGGGCCCCATAGAGGAGCTCTCTCTGCTTCCCTGAGGGAAAAGGGAGCAGTTTGGGACTCTGGCTTTCAGGACACCACCAAAACACAGTGGGAACCCACCTGGGCACCTGAGGGCTCCTTCTGCCCCAGCGGCAGCCACCTGGCTCTCCTTCATCTCTGCCACCACCCAGGTCCATGCGGTCACCCTACTCCAGCCTGGCCCTCTCCTTCCTGCCCCGCCCCCGCTGGAGGCCCACAGGTCCCCGGGGAGTCTTCTCACATGGCAGGGGCATGAGACCTCTCTGGCATAGGCTAGTAGCCAGGCTCCAGCAGGACTGCAGCTACACACCACAATCCCAGAGCTGACCTGCCCTCGAGAGACAGTGAGGCAGATACAGACGGGGGAGGTGCCTGGGACTCTGCACTCTTGGTGTGAACAGTTATCAGGTCAGACCTCCACTCAAACTGCAGCCCTTTCTTCATCCACAGCAGGTGACAGTGGGAAAGTCACTTTTCACCACTCAGCCTCAGTTTCTCCACCTGTGAAATGGGGAGAAAGTGGTCCCTCCGAGGGTGGAGGTCTGTTAGCTAAAGTCACTGAAACAAAAGTTCCTGTAAGTGTGGCTCTGCTAATAAAATGTGGGTGCCTTCCAGCAAGGGGGCGGCTGGGGTCATCCTCCCAGAATCAAGCGAGACCTCCCCCACCCCAGCCAGCCCATCTCTGATACTTTCTCGATCTCTTTTGAGGATCGGGCCGGCCTGTGCACACCCATTTTACAGATGGGTCCAGTGAGGTCTATAGATGAACTGCTCTTCCCGCTCTGATTGCTCAGCCCACAACCCGGGAGGGGAGACATCAGCTCTCTGCCAGAGTTACCTTAGGGTCTTTCCTCCCAGCCGGGCCCAACATCCCTCTCAGGGACCCCTAAAGGGACCCCAGGAACAGGAGCATTCCTGTATATCAACCTCAGCTCCTCCACCTGTAAAATTAGAGACGAGCATGCAAATTAAATCAGATAAAGACCCAGCAATAAGGCACATCCCGGTGGCTCGGCAGTTAAATCTGTGGCTCTGGACGGCGTCGTCCACGTAAAGACCAAGGACCCAGGTTCACAGGCCTACAGGGGTGAGGTGGGGGTGGGGACAACCAAGATGAACAACTAAATAAAGTGCTTCTTCCTCCTTTCTTCCTGCCTGCCTCCTTGCCTTCATTCCTGCCTGTACCTTTCCTTTAAAGAAAATTAAAAAGTAAAAGCAGATGTCTGTGCAACAACGATTATACATGTAAACAGGTGCACGTGTGTGCAGAGATACACACCAGGGCTCCTGAGAAGCAGCTCTTCTCTCAGCAGCAGACCAGCCATCACGGGGTCATGGTGGAGAGAGGGCGAGCTCGGGGAGCAAATTCCGAGTGGCACCCTCTCCTCCTGCCAAGAGACCTCTTCCTGGGTCCGTGCAGGGGTGACCTGGAGGTTGGAAGAGGGGTACGACTTTCACTGCCATGAAGGGGGCCCTGTGCCCAGCCTCCAGGGCAGAGTCTGCAGGACTCCACAAGAAGAACAGTGCCCACTCCAAGATGGGTGCTAGGGGCGCCATCCCTAACGCAACACCTTCCAGGCCTCAAACTCGCCCGCCGCCGGGAAGGGGCCCTACCCTCAAGAAGTCGGGCCTCCACATGGGCGTTAGCTCCGGGGCACCTCACGGTGGTGCCCCCCACCCTGCAGCTGCGCTGCGCACAGTGGCTTCCATTCGCTCCCCCAAGCCCGGCGCGCCGCGGCGACTCGCGCTCCCCCTGCTGGCGCCGGGCGTAACGGCGGGCGCCCCCACCAGCTCTGCAGCCTCAAGCTGCTTTCCCGAAGCTGTGGGTAGGCTGACCACGCAGTCTGTTTTAAAGGGGACAATTTTGTCGGTGTTTTCATCACCCAGGGCCGTCTGTAACCCCGGGAAACAGGGGCAGTGAAGCTTCCCCGGGTCCAGTCTGCTGAGGGGGCCAAAAAGCCCCACTCCATTTTGTCCCATTTTGAAATACGGTCAGCCCAGCTATGGGGGGGGGGTCTTCCAACACCCTCTATCCCCCGGTACTCCATCCTCTCCTCCCGCTAAAGATACCGGCCACACTGGACAATGGCGAAGAACACTTGGTGATGTGGTGGAAGACAGGGTGTGTTGAAATGTATCTTCGAAATAGGGAACCTAGACATAGGAAATTATTTTAATATGTAGAATAATTACTACAATGAAAAAAAGATACTGGCGAGATTTCCCGGAAGATAATCTTTTCCCACTTTATCCTAAATGCAAACCGAATGAAAAAGGCACTCATTTTCCCAACAAACACCTTATGTATTCAATTCTAAGCCACTCCCCCAATTCCTCAGAAGTTTCTCATGAAAAAAAATCAAAAATAAGATTTATATGCAAAGTTCAAAAATATTAAAAATGAGAAGTAAAAAGAGCGAATAATTATTTATTAAAAATCTTAAATACATAATGAGGGACGAGCAAAATGAACAGAATTTTAAGAACTTAAGGCATCTGTTGTATTAGCAGCTCTCTTTTCAGATAAAACTTTGCCACCTTTGAATGTAAGCCACACCCGATTTTTGGGGACACTAAAATGGCATTAAAAGTGTGGCTTAAAGTCGAACAAATGCGGTGTTTACTGAGCACTGAGATGTGCATCATCCGGCGACATTGATGAAGCCCTAACTGTGCACAAGGCTCACAGAAGCTCCTTTAACCCTGACAACAACCTGGCAGGGCTGTGGTCGTGACCTCTGCTTCACCGGTGAAGACGTTGCACCCCCAGAGATGAGCCACCAAAGTCACACATAGCCGATTAAGTGACTGAACCTGAGTTGTCTGCAGAACTCAGGACCTGACCACCAAATCACCAAAGAATAAGACATAGTGGCTTCAAAACTGCCTTGTTTTCTAATTTCGCTGGGGAATTTTTCCTAAAGAGAGAAAGATGGGTGTGTTTTCTAGGACGGTGGCAGGCTTTTCCTGCTCCTTTCCTGGGTGTGACTGCTTGTGGCACTCTCAGTGGCAAGGGTAAGATGGTTTCCCCACACTTCGAAGAGAAGGAAGATTGGGAAAACAAACATCAAGTCACTAGCAGTTTGAGATGCCCGCCCCATCCCTTCAAAGTTGCTCCTTCTTCTAGAAGAAAAGAGAATGAGGGTTAACATACTGTCTCTGGTTCTTTACTCTTAAGAAGCTCTTGGACTGACTCCTCCCCAAAGTGGGTTTATCATACTCTTTTTTTTTTTTTCAAGGACAGGTACAGCAGGAAGGAAGGCGAGCAGGCAGGCGGGAAGAGAGAGGAGGTAGAAGCACTCACTTGACTCAGCTGTTCATCCTGGTTTTCCCACCAGGCCCCAGCCCTGGGTCTCCAACAGGGGTCCTTGGGATGTGTGTGGACTCCATCCAGTGGCCTTATCTGCTACGCAACCAGAGCAGCTCATTATTCCCATTACGGGTCTAGGGATCCTGCAGGAACCCCAGTCCTGCCCTCCAGGCTGGGGACAGTTGTGTGGCCACTAAGTCTGAGGACAGTGCGTTGTACGTGCGATTTAGGGGGTGGCCGCCCACCTTGGGACGCATGCCCAGTGAGAAAGCCACAGCCCAGGAATCCGAGAATCTAAGAGTGAGCGAGATCTTGGAGGCAACTCATCCATCCTCTCTCCACGGCGTCCCAGCTGTGCCTTGGGCACAGGCAGTAAATGAATATTCCAGGACCTGAGCCTAAGAGTCCAGTGTGGAACCAGGAGGCCTGCTCCACCACACAGCCCCAGCCTCCCCCTGTATCCTGACCCCAGCCCCGTAAGGGCTCTAGTTTCCTCTGAAGGCCAGCTGTCCTGTTCCTCATCACTGTACTCCAAGCTCTGAGTCCAGAATCTGACAGAGGAAGAATCAAGTTCCCCATAGCATCCCTGAAGGCTAATTATCTTGTGCCTTCTGGAACCCTCCCAGAAGCCGGGCATTCAGTACCTCTCCACGGGGCAGCTTCCCCATCGGTCAGCTAAGCCCACAGCCTCCAGGCCTTGTACCACTCTCTCCTGAGTCCTGGGAGAAGCGACAGATTGCACCAGAGAGCTGGGTTCCTGCCTTCAGTCATTGGAGCCGAATCCAAAGCAGAGATCTAGAAAAGGGAGATTTGTTTCCCCAAAGGGCCTGGGTGACCCCAGAAGAGCGCTCCATCCATGCAGAGGTTAGTTCACAGCACAGCGTGGAGTTGGGTGTTTGCTCCTGGAGTCCCCTGCTTGTGTGAGTGTGAGCCGCTGGGGGGGGGGGGGGCGTGCCCAGCACACTGAACCGCAAGCATGTTAGTTCCATGGAGTTTTCATGTCCGTGCGTCCCCATGTGTCCGTGCGCGTGACCACCTCACTTGAACACAGACTAAAAGTGGGTCCAAGAACGCAGCCAGTGCAAGGGCGGTGTCACCAGTGTGCAGCCACAGAGGCGTGACCTGGATGACCTGTGTGCGGACATATGACTGTTCAGGAGCAGAGCTCAGCCTGGGGTGTGTGTGTGTGTGTGCCTTGCCCCATTGCCCCCGTCCCATGGACATGACTGAGTCCCGGCATGTCCTGGGGCGGTGCAGCACCTGGGGGAGTGTGCAGAGGTGACAGGTGTCTATGAGCAACCTGGCCCAGCCTTTGTCTGGTGCCTACTCCCTGGCAGGAAATCCCTCACCCTGGTGGAGGGGCTGTCCTCCTCCCAGACTGCCTTCCCCAAGGAGTCCCTTTAGCTCACCGCCCTGGGCCTGGCCAGGGGGCTGAGAGTTGGGGGATATTCATCTCGGGGAGTTTTTGTTCCGCCTGATGAAAGGCCTCAATGGCTGGGAATACCATTCTAATTACAGGGAAGCCCAGCTGATGTGTGGACACAAAGGGCTGTGGTCTCATAGCAGAGCCTTCCCTCCGTCAAATAAGGCCGTCTAATGACGGGGTGAGAGTTGTGAATGCCTAAAACAAACTCGAAAAGGAGGGAAAATAAAGCCGCCGGGGGCTTAAAATATATTAAATTACCCTGATTAGGAGTCGTGGCTTTGCAGGAGCTAGTTGGAGAGGTTGGGGACAGGCGAGTCCCGCTATTCACGTGAGGGGGAGGGTCAGCAGGTCGGGAGGGGTTCACAAGCCCGGCCCATTCTTATGCTAAAGCCAGGGACACACTGCAGGCTTAGTGGGCTGGAAAATAGAAATGAATTTGCCATAATCCTCCTCCTCCTCCTCTTCCCTCCCCTCCCTGCAGCCTAGGAGAAGGGCTACCAATTGCAGCTCCTTGGAGCCCGCTGGGTTTTGGGGCAGAGCCACACCCTCCACCTTCTCCCCACCAGTCCTTCTCCCCCCACCACCCGTGGGGCGTGCGTATGTGTGCGGGAGTGTGTGTGTTCCACAGGCGGGGCCTGGCAGCAGGGCACACACTCGGATTCACCCCTTCAAACACCTCTCTCTCTCTCTCTCTCTCTCTCTCTCTCTCTCTCTCTCTCTCTCTCTCTCTCTCTCTCTCTGCAGCAGTGAAGGTGAGCAGAGTCAGGCAGGAAGAGAGAGGAGGAAGAGGCATTTTATTTATTTGATGTTGTTCATCTAGGTTGCGAACCTGGGTCCGTGGGGCGTGTGGCACGCACACAGTTTCACAGGCACAAATACCTCTTCGCACAGGGGCAGGCAGAGGAATGCACCCCGTCGCAAGTACACAGCCCCTCTGCTGCTCCCCAGACAGACAGACAGACACACACACACACACACACACCCCTTCAGATGTGCCCCCAGGACACCGGCATGGTCGGGTGGAACTCACTACCGCAGAGGAGACCCAGGCCCATCAGACCACCGCGGGCACCTGCCCAGCACGCCCGGCCCGCCGCTGCAGCAGCTGGAAAGCCTTGCCGACTAGTCCGCAGCCCGGGTCTCAGTTTCCTGATAGTGAAGAGAGGCGATGGGACTAAATGTTCCAGAAACCCCTTTCGGCTCAGGAATCGGGCGCGGCGTCTGGGTCTCCTCGCAATGCCCCCGCCTCTGCGCGCCGCGCCTGACGCTCCCCGACGCTCGCGGGCGCGCACTAGGGGCCAGTGGCCGGAGACCGCCAGGCCCTGCTGCAGGCGCCGCCGCCCGCCCTCACACCCCTGGGACCGCTGGGCGGCTGTGCGGGTTTGGGACACCGGGGATCAGGTGTGGAACTGGGCCACCCAGACCCACAGTGCGGCGCCGGGATCCGGGCGAGGCCGCCGAAAGCCCGCCCGCCCGCCCGCCCGGCCCCGGGGCGCCCTCTGCCGACGGATTTGGAGCCGCAGCGCCGGGAGGAGGCGGGACGCGTGCACGTGACCGCAGCCCAGCCCCGGGGCTCTCCCGGTCGCGGTTGGGGGCCCCCGGGGAAGGGGAGGAGAGGACCCCCTCTCACATCAGCCACCTGCAAAGAGCCGGGGGGAGCGGGGCCAGGGAGGAGGCCAGGGACAAGCCGCAAGCCCAAGGTCGCCGGCCGACTGCTGACAAAGCTGAGCCCCTGGGCCTCAGTGTTTCCATCTGCGGTGCGGAGGAGAGGCGGCCGCCGATCAAGGGCACCCAGGGGAAACCCCAGAAAGGACAGGAACCTCCCTCCCTTCGGAAGAGAGAAAACAGGGACCGGAGCCCTCAGAAAACCCTCCTCCAGGGCGCTGAGCAGTCGTGGCCCCTTGGCCCCTGCAGGGCAGCAGCCGGTTGCTGAATAAGGACAAGCCCAGGGCTGCAGCGGAGAAGGGACTGCGACTGGCTGCTCCGGACTGGCACCAGACTTTCGGAGCCGCCCCCACCCGCACCCCCTGGGGCAGAGCAGGGGCGGGGGACCGGGGCACTGACTGAGTAGATGCGGTCAGCACTCTCCCTCTTGGCCCTAAAACTGAGGCCTGGCTCCCTCCCCTGTCCAGACCAGGGCTTTTTCAGACCCAACCCCACAAGCCTTCTCGGGGTGCCAGCTCCCAGCTGCTAGCTCCCGACTGGGTGGCCCTATAATCTAGTCCAGGGACAGACTGGACAGATGTAGCCAAGATGAAATAGGGGTGTGTGCATGAGAGGGAGATTGGGGAGGGAGGGCTGTCGGATAGAAGCCACACTATGTAGAGAGGCCGGCCCAAGTCAGCCTGAGGGCCTGGTTCAGCAGGGCATCTTCCACACCCCACCACCCTGATGGCTGTGCCCTTCAGGTCAGAGAACCTCCCGAGTCACCCCTGAGCTGGGGACATTCGTTCTAGTCCTTTGGGGGAAGTGGACTGGGGGCTGGAGGGAGAGCAGGGACTGAACCAAGAGCATGGCCAAGAAGAGTGAAAGGACACCTACAAAGGAGGGGCCAGACTGAAGCCCTCATTCTCCCACCAACCACAGCCCTGCCTGGCACCCAGGTGGCCAGTGCCTCTCTTCCTTCGGGTCCCTCAGCTCTTCCCCCACCGCACTGAAACTGTAGATTCCTGAGGAGGACCCACCGCCAGTGTTCATAGGCATCCGGCATACATAAGAGCAACCACTCCCATTCTAGAATTTTCTCCAGTAAAACAAAGCTTCATGTGGCGACGCTCAACCTTAGGACCTTGAAGGGGCAAGACAGTGGGAGGAAAGGGGGTTTGAGGGTGCTTTGCGGGGCTGGAAGGAACCCCTCCACCCGGCCTTCCCGACCTGGTGCCCTGTCTGGGGAGAAAGAAGGAGCCAGCATGGGCTGCCTCCAGCCCCTGAGTCCTTGACGACCGGCAGCTATGAGTGTCAGATCAGATCCGCGGCCAGAACAAGGGCATCTCGGCCATTAAGTTTAAAGTAAATCTCCAGAAGTCTCTCTCACATTCCTTGTCTGCCCTAATGCTAATGGCCCACCCCAGCAATAACCTCCTTTTAATTATAAAGAGAAATGGGATCTTGTTTTTTTTTTCTAGAATATTCCAAAATGGAGCAACTGTATTTGGGCTAATTCCAGAGGACGGAGCTTGTCTTCTGTGGCACCAGAGTGCTCGGGAAGGGGCTCCATGGGCCTGTTCCTGCAGAGTGGGAACTGGGCAGCCTGGGGAGAACGGAGGCCCAGTTTTCCCCAACTGTGCCTGGCAGCAGCAGTCTCCACATGACCAGGGGTGCCCGCTGGCCTCTTTAGGTGAATTCACTGTGCCCCACAGGCCCGCCCCCTGAACCCCGTGGCACCCCCACCTACAGGGCAGCAGGACCCCAAGCCCCTGCAGGCTGGGTATTCAGAGGTTGCCCCGACAGGACATGCAGCAACGTTCTCAACGCCCAGGCAGTCTGAGCCCTGCCTGACCCCGGCCTTGAGCCTCGTGAGGGCTGGGGGGCTTCTGTCTGTAAAACAGAATGGAATCGGGAGAGTGGAATGGAGACAAAACCGAACAAGTACACCTTAGATGGGTGGCGTCTTGGCACTTCCCAAACACTCATCTTCAGCGGCCAGAAAATCGATTTGCTTCCAGGCAATCCACCCAGAGAGCAATCCTGGGAGGCTGCGCCCACACGCGTGGGAAGCACGTTTGTTAGAAGGACTAGACAAAAAAACAAAAATGAAAATACAGCAACAAAAAAACCCTCGGGAGGCAAACACATTTCTAAGCTACTGGCAGGGCTTAGCGGATGTCTATGGATACGTGCCTGTTTACGCTGCTTTCATAGCTCTGCAACACTGTGCGGCTCTGTGGGCTGGGCTGGCGCCCCTTCTTCCCCTCATAGCCTTCACAATCCTTACCTGCCTTGACCAGATTCGGCCCATCGGGGTCCTGGAAAACTAAGCTAACTCGTCCTGGCCAGCAGGGTACAAATGGGATTGCAGGATTCCTAAAACAACAGTCAGACCCAGCCTGGGACCCCCGTGGAGAGAGGGAGCCCGGAGAGGGGAGCCAATGCTGGGAAAAAGGGGTGCAGTATGCTGGTGCACGCAGCCCCCCCCTGCCAACGTTGGCAGGCGCCAAGAGACTTGGGCCACCATCTCTAATATTTTGCCAATGTTCGGGAGACTCATAAGGCTTTGTACAAGTGTGTCCATGGGCTGGAATGCAGGACAAGTCTTTCCAAAGACCTGGCATTCCACAAACTGACTTTTCCTAGCAAAGAGAGACCTGGGCTGTTGACCCAGAGGCCTCTCCCTCTTGGTCTATTGAGGCAGGTCAATCATGCACTTGCTGGAAGAAAGGCAGGTTTGTCTTAGCCCGGAGGAGTTGCGTGTTGCGAGTGTGTGTGTGTGTGTGTGTGGGGGTGTGTGTGTGTGTGTGAGAGAGAGAGAGATAGGGGGTGGGGGTGGGGGGTGGGGACTGCCGCACGGTCGTGCAGATGGGTGGAGGATAGACACTTTCAGAAAAGGGCCAATTTCCCCGCACAATGAGCACTAAGTACCTGATCAATGGGGCTGGTGTTTATTCATGAGCAGGTACTTTGGGGCTGGCGATTAGAACCGCCGCGCGCCGCCTCGCCAAGGTACTCAACGCGGGCAGGTGCAGCGCGCTCTCCCCGCGCGAGCGCACAAAGGGCCGCGCGGCCCCGAGGGCGCGCTGCGCGCAGGCACCTTCGCCCTTTGTTCCCCTTGGGCTGCCCGGCCTCCTCGCCGAGGGGCGTCCCGGGAAAGCCTCCCGTCGGATCACCAAGAATTCCACGTCCCGCCTCCCGGACCCCCGGAGCCGGCCGGCCACTCCGGCCCGGCGGGCGCGGGCGGGACTCGGCGTGAGACCGGCGCGGCGCTGGCGAGACCGCCGCCGAGGCCGCGAAGTCACTGCGAAGTCAGCCGCCGGGAAGGAGACAGCCGGGGCCTGGGAACCGCGCCGGCTCGCGGCCTGGGCCGCCCCGCCGCCGAGGCGCCACCTCTGGCCGTGCCGGTAACCTCGGGCTCGGCGGTTTTGTTTCAACTCCTCGGGGAGACAATTGGGGTCTGTCTCCTTCCACAGCTTCCTGGAGCCAAGGTCGTGGGACAAACCCGATCTCGCCCTCGGAGTGGCTCCGGAATCCCCAGCAAGCCCAGCCCTTGCCCACGATGGGCGGCCGCCGCTAGGCGCCGGGGCCTCGCGGAGCCAAGGGACGCGGGCTTTCCCTAGGCCACCCCGCGGCGGCCTGCGCCTGGCAGCTGGGCTGCTGTGTGCGGGTGCCATTCGGGGGCTTGGGCACGCTCTGCGGGGCTTTGCGGGGCTGTCCGGCTTAGCTTTATTTTTAAAAATTGTTTCCGAGAGAAACCAACATCATTTCTCTCAAGTGCACACAATCAGAGTTCTCTGAGTTTCAGGCAAGTTGAATTCCCCTTGGGGAGAAAAATGTTTTCAGAATGACCTTAAACAGGAGGGCAGGGAGCTGGTGGGGCCACTAAGAGGCTAGTTCTCTCTTCCACTACAAAGAAACCCAGGACACCTAGCTCCAGGCAGAATGTCTGAGTGCAGATGTTAATGTTCATTCTAGGCTCTCCAGGAACTTTGGGTTGGGGTCAACTGTAGCTGTAATCATGCTGATTCCCAGGGAAACCTGACACTGTGTGTGAGCGCAGAGTAGAAACCCAGAGGCCGGTGGAGGCCAATTCAGTGCGCACAGCCCAGCCTGAGACAGAGGCCACCAGCCTGCCACCAGCCCAGCCAGCCAATCGAGGGGACCCGGGCTGAGGCACACAGGCAGCGGAGTCACAAGAGAAGCGAGGCATCCTCAGAACCTGAGTTGGGGTCCCGAGCTGAAGCTCCCTCAGATTACAACCATCAGTCCCTCCTCCAAGGAGACGGGAGGCTCAGCGGGACACCCAGCTAACCGGAGGGTGGAGAGTCCTCCAGTCTCCTCCTGGCCACCTCAGTAGCCACCTCTGTGTAAACAGCCACATTGCAAGACGCTGTGAGTAAATGTCACAGGAGTGTGGCCAGGGTCACTACAAACCCTGCACCCAGCAGTGGGCCTGGGACAGGCTCAGCGTGGCCTTCAGTCCCCAGAGAGCCCTGGATTTAGGCAGGAAGTGAAAGAGATTGGAAGGTGGGGCGCCCTGAAGATCACGCTTTGCAAAACGAAGCTGTTGTGCACACCACCTGGAGACCTTTAAAGATGCCGGTGTGATCAGGGGAGGCCGCCGATAAATGCCATTGATATTCCTCACCATACGCATTTAAAACAAATCATAAAAATACAATGAATAGGATTTTGGAGGAAGCAGATGAGCCTCCGTGTGGACTCTCCAGGTCTGAGTCTCTCAGCTGAAAATCTGTGTTGTTTTTTAAGGGAGCCATTTGGGCACATGAGTCTTGGGCGGGGTGGAGGACCGTGGCTTCTGATGTGCGCATTCTACTCCAGGGCAGCCCCACTGTCCAAAGGGCCTCCTCTGAGTGTCCTGTAAGTTAACCAGAGAGCTGCTGATGGGCGTCCCTAAAACCCACTGCAGGCGCCAACAGCAGAACCTGTTTGCCCCTGAAGAGCCGTGTCTGGTTTTGGAGTGAGTTGGGCAGGACCCCCAGTAAGGAAAGCAACTCTCCACCTGTAAGCCCTGGGCCTGCATACACAGGGTGGGTGATGTGAGAGACGGGAAGAGTCCTTCCACGGCCCTCCTGGCTCCCTCCTCTGCTAGTTGAGGAGTGTTGTGAGAGGGGGCTCCTAACACCCCACCCTGGCTCCAGGAAATGTGGGGGAGGCCCAGCCGGGAAGGGAAGGGAAGGTTCGGCAGACTTCTGAGGACACCCAGGACGCTGTCTTTCGGAAACCTGCTCCTTTGGTAAGCAGCCTGGGAGTGCAGTTAGGAAGGAGCGCAGACCCTGGGGTCAGGCTGTCTGGGTTCAGATTCCACCAGGATGTGCCATTTATTCTTGCAGTGGCTTTGGCTCACTTAGCTCAGTCTGTCCTCGCCTCATGTGCCTCATGTCGGACACAGGTGAATCACCATCCCTATCTTATTGGGTGCAGTGGGTGGGGTGAGGATCGACTGAGCTAAGACAGGAAGAGCATTTGGATGCTGGCACACAGGGTAGCTGTCAGGATGAGTTGCCCAGATCCCTGGATGCCTTCTTGGTTCCCCTCAGCGAGTGCCATTTCTGTCCCTGAGCACCAGCCCCCAGGAAAGGGATGGAGGACAGAGTGCCTGTTTAAAAAGCGCTTTGCTTGAGGAATCTCATTGCAGCAGTCCTTTATTTTCATACAGGGAGTTAGGTCACTTGCATGGGATCCAGGCGGAGACAGCTCTGTGAAAACATGCGTCTTTGCCTTTGAGGGGTCAGAGAGTGAGGGACACCCAATTGATTCACGAGGGATCCCACCCTGAAGCAGATAGGAGTGTGCACAGAACTATTCTGCACAGAACTCTTGATGTTTTCTTCACACACACCTACACGCACGCAGGCACGCATTGCATTGACGCATTGACACTTTGACCACGCATGAAAGCCCCCTCCCTGAGGGCAGGGGCTGCTCTGCTCTGTTTCCCCAGGCCTCACAACAGTGCCTGGCACACAGCAAGCGCTCAGGTACTGGCTGTGAACTCAGTGAAGGCAGGAAGAAGTACCCCAGGGGCCAGGTCTGCTTCTGTAGCAGGTTTTAATCTGAGCTTAGTTTCCTCATGTGGAGGTGATGGCCGGATTTTACAGCTAAGAAAGAAAGAAAAATTTAAGGAGGACAAATCACAGATGTTTCCCCTTGATTGTCTTCAGTCTCTGCTTCTAATTCAATTATCCAGAGTCCAGTCTTCCAATCCCCCCCCACACACAGGCACCCCTCTAAGCGACAGGCTCCAGGGAAGACTATTGAATGTCCGGGTCTGTATTTAATTCTTCACCTTCAAAGGCATTGGGGATCAGTGTGACCTCATGGGGGTTTGGGTTTTCTGCCAATTGACTGGAGCTGTGGTCCCCTGGCATGTGAAAGCCAACTATTATTTTTCTCTTTTCTGGGGCTGGGGGTGTGGGAGACAGACATTGCCTTTTGAAAATGCAAAGGGACAGTGACATTGCCATTAAGGTGAGTGCTGCTAAAATCATAATGGAGTCGGCTTGTGCTTGCATTGATGAAGTGTCAGACACAGGGACAGGATTGCCTCTAACGGATCCTCAGAACAAGTCCCTGAGGTGGGTTTTCAGGCCCGTCTCACTGGGTGAGGAATGGAGGTTTGGCCACAAGGCTTGAAAGGGAGAGTCGGGGTTTGAACACAAGATTCCAAAACTGGGCTGCTCACTGCCACCCTCTACCGCCATTCTCTCTGGCTGGTGAGCAAAGCCAGCGAATCCAAGTGAAATGTGGTTCGGAAGGCATTTTTCAGCTCAGCAGCTGAGCTGACATGTGGGTAGTTAGTCGACGCCCTGAATCTAAACCAGCTGTGTGTTCTGAGCCCTCTCCCGTTAGCTGGGACACTGGTGACAGTCACCTGAGTCCTTCCATGCCAGCTTCCTCCACTCTTCACGGAGGTATGAGAAGATCCATCTCTGGTAGGGAGGAATAAATGAGCTAATATGTAAAGAATGTCTTGTTATTCTCTCAAGACAGGATAGTATTTCCACCGCTGTCTTACATTTCCTCCTCCCACCCATCCGTCAGCTGGAAATCTTGGCTATGGGAACAAAATAGAGTGACTTGTCCAAGATGTTACAGGAAACCCACCGAGAAGCAGGTGGGAGTTCAGGTCTGCAGTTCCCACCAGGAAGAGGAAAGATCTAGAGCAACTTTTGCAGATGTTTTTACAGAAAAACGTTTTAGTTTCCTTTTATAAAAAGATGTAAACATCCTCCCAGGCTCCTCTGACATCAGCCTGTCAGTGATGAATCATCCCAGCATAGGTAGGTCACCGGCTCCATTTTTAATCAACTTCCTGGTGGCCCTGGGAGGCCTTGCAGGGGGCCCACCAGGTGAGGGCTTGAAGCCTCAGCCCCTCTGGGCCTCAGAGGAGCCAGTCTGATGGAGGGCAGAGCCTCACCGGGGCCAGGAGCTCTCTTCCCACATTACTTCTTTTTCAAATTTTAAAGCAATATGTATAACATACGTCTGCTTTCTTTTTAAAGCATACACAAGACCAGTCTTTTCCAGATGATTTTTGCTGGTGAAGGAGACCTTGTATGTAAGGGAACCGGGGGAAGAGGACCCCCCCCCCCTGCCATGTGATTGATCTTAGTTTGAACCCGTGGTTAAAAAAAATCTGACTCAATGCTTTTATAATACATGTGTATTTGACTTTTTTTAGTATTTCATCCAGGATTGGTTTCATTTACTGAGTGGAAGAAGCACTTTGGCAGGTGGGTTGGAGAGATGTGGGGGGAACCTGGGCATACTGCCTAGAGGAGGAGACCCTTGGACTCTTGGAGGCAGAGACTTCAGCATGTGTCAAATCCCAGAAGTGAGAAATTGGGGACCATACAGAGAAGAGAGGAAGGAACACAGATGGGAGAAGTGCGGCTTTATTCCCCCACTACCACCTTTAAAAAAAATTCTTCTAATTTGTTGTGAATTTAGAAAGCAAGTATCAAGGGTGTTAGAATCCTGTTTAAAGCACTGAATATATAAACTTGAGCGTGAACTGCAGGGGTGGGGGCAGGGTTTGGGTCATTCCGAGGAGATCTGTGTCCTCTGCACCCAGTGGGTGAGTCATAAGCTAACACCTGTCCCCACACAGAATCCAGGAACCGGGTCACAGGAGCCGTCCAAGGTCCTAAGGCAGAAACGGGATGCCTTATGCACTCACCGTCTCTACATCCATCCACAACCCAGCCCGGTCTGGGCCAGGACCTTCATTTAGGTGCTGGAGATGGCGCGTGCACACCGCGGATTCTCCAGGACCTGAGCCTCTAATCCCTCCAGCTCTCCAGAAGGCGCCTCAGGGTCTAGGGACTAGCTTCTTAGTGGGGGCTCCTCCAGCCAGAATCTACCAGTCGGTGGAGGAAGAGTCAGAAGTAGCGGCGCAAACGTGGAGACCGAGAGACAACCCACCACACATGGCTGAGCTAGGGAAAGGCCCGGAGCTCGTCTGGCCTTCGCCGGCGCCCTTGCACTGGGTGCCCGCCTCCCCAGGCCTGTGCTCCCACCCTTCAGAGCCCCGGAGCGGGAGCGCGCCCCCCGAGGAGGCCCGGCGGAGCTGCCCAGCCCCCAACCGCGGAGCAGCACAGCGCCCTCCGCCTGCGCCTCCGTCGCAGGGCCTGGGCGCGGGCGGAGAGCAAGGGTACAGGCGAACCCCGCCAAGGTGCTTACCTGTGCGCCAGCATCCGTCCGATCAGCTCGGTTTGCTGCTGGGACCGCGGGGCTGGGGAGACTCCCACGGACTCGGGTCGCGCCTCCCACGCCCCTGCCCTGAGACCCCAGACCCTTTGGTGGCCCCGAGCCGGACCAGGGGACAGGCGCCTCGCCGGCGGGAGGAGGCGGCTCCTCGGGGCGCGGCGGGGCGGGGCGGAGCGGGGGCGTCTGCTGGGCCCCGCCCGGGAGGGGATGCGGAGCGATTATCTTTAGAACAAAGACGGCCAGGGAAGGCCGGCGCCCCCACCCCCCACCCCGGGCCTGGCCCTGAACTTGAACTTGACACTTTGTCCGGAAGGTGGCGAAGGAACCCGTCTGAGTTAAGAGGGGAGCTCCTCCGTCCACCTCCGAGCCTGGAGGGAGTCGGCGTCCCCAGGTGCTCCCGAGCCCCGATGTGCCCGCAGTGACTTGACCTAGAGGGTGCTGGGGTCCTTGTGTCCTTCGGAGAGTCGGGGTGCCGACCGGACCGCTGCATCTCCGGCCGGGAAGGGGAGATCGGAGTCCTGCGCCCCCACCCAACCCGCCGGCCTGCAGCCGTCGCTGCGCGGGGTCGGCCAGATTCTCTGCACGTCGCGCCGGCCGCCGCTATTCAGTCGCTAATTGAACGTTAATGGCAGGTGCGGATGAGGTCACTGGAGCTGGCGTTTCTCACACATTTTTCATGCAAATTCGAGAAACTCTAAACAAATTTAAATAAAAAGCTCTTTGTGCCGCGCACCCCCGGTCCTCTCCCTCCCGCCCGGTCCCGGCTCCTCCCGGGGCCCTGGGGCCCGAGCCTGCCGCCCCGCGGAGCGCGACCTCGGGGGAGCCGGGCACGGGGCAGCGCCGCCTGCCGGCCAGCGGGGCGCACCCCGCCCTCCCCGCGGCCCCCCGCGGCCCCCCGCGGCCCCCGCGGCCCGACGTCTGTGCAGCGGAGTGAGGGGTTTCACTGGGGGCGTGGGAAGGGCGAGGCTGGAGAGGCGCCAGCTGCTGGGGAAGGCCGGCTGGGCAGAGGCAGAGGCGTCCAGACAGGCCTGCCTTGCTGGTCTGGCGGCACCAGCACCGGGCGGCCCCCTCGTGGGCTTCCTGGGCCTGGCTGTCTCTGCCGATTAAACAGGAAGAAAGATCGCGCCCAGTTATGCATGTTGGTGTCTGAGGATTAGAGCATGACTCAGGACTCGATCAAGCACTTCGAAGAGCACCTGGCACAAGAAAGTGATGATTATTATCTGGGGACCCAGGGCCTGGGTGACCTTGCACAGACAGGAAGACACTTGTCAGGGGCTTCCAGAAGACGGCCAATCCTCTGCATACCATTCTGGTCGCAGAGGTGAGAGATGAAGCCCCACTCCGCTGCTTCCCAGCTGTGTGGCTTTGCATATGCTTAGCCTCTCTGAGCCTCCGTTTCCTAGTCTCTAAAACAGCACTAAATCTCCTGGGCTCATGAGGATCCACGAGAAGACACTGGTGGAGATTTAGGAGGCACTTGGGTGCTGCCTGGCAATCCAGCCCCTCCAGGGCCCCTCTCCCGACCATCCTTCAGCTATGACCGCATCCCCTGACTCAGTGGACCCCACTCCTAGCTCAGGGTCCAAATCTTCACCATGGGAGATGGCTTTCCATGGCCAGGAGTCTTCTTGCTCTTTCCCTCCGATCCATACCAAGGTGCCCCCCAGGTCCATGCACGCCCCCCCCAGCCCCATGCCATGAATTATCTTTGCTAATGGACCTGAGTCTTACTTTGCTCACTCAAGTCCTCCCAGAAACACCTACCAGACACGTGGAAGGCCTTGCAAAAAACATTATTCATTGTGGACTGGGGAGAGAGGGGCAGTGAGGTCCCAGGATTAGAGGTCCCTCTGGCAGAACTTTCCCTAATCCTCCCTGAGGACCATCCAGGGGGACCCAATGGCCTTGGAAGAATCCAGCTGCTGAGAGCTCTGCTCTCCTACTCCTGCTTCCGCAGTGTCTGCCTTCCCAGAGCCCCTATCAGGCCAGCCTCTGGAGGCGCATACGGGTCCTGGGGCACCCTCATCTTTCTGCAGGACCCCTTCAGGTTAGGGGCCCCCAGAAGAAGGACAGTCTGCAGGGGTGCAGATGGGCTCACCACCCCACCTCCCACCAGGTGGAGGCCTTGGGGCCTTTCCCAGGGCCCAGCCCCCATGCCAGGGCTCACACAGGCTTGTCTTGACCCGATAACCTTGCCAGTTGGCCGCCACCTCCAAGAAGCCCATCTGGACACCCCTCCTGCATCTGGACAGCCCTGGGGGAGAAGCAGTACTAAACGGACAGAGGACCCTGCAGCAAGATACTCTGCAACCCTCTTCCTACCAACACCCCGTCCCCTCCAGGACTGGGCACACTGTCAGCAATAGATGGCATTTGGGAAATTAGGGCTGGGCCAGGCCAGGGACTGTTCTCAGCGATGTTTCAGAGGGGTTTCTATTTCTATCGCAGAGGTCGACAAGGAGGCGTTGCAGCTTTGGGAACCTCCTTTCAGAGGTCAAGCCAAACAGCATCTCTTCGGGGTGAGAAAGACATGAAAATCAAGGAGACTTGGTCTGAATTTCAGTTCCAGTCCTTATCAGTTGGGTGCCTTGGGAGCTCCAACTTAACTCTTCTGGGCCTCAGCATCCTCATCTGTGCAATGGGTGTACTGGGGCCCATTGAGGAGCCACTGCACTAAAACACCCCCTGGCAGCATAGATGCTTGTGACTACTTTACGTGCCTTTCCTCCCTCCCCCAGTCCCACAGCTGATTTGGGGTGACTGCACCCCTACCCAGGCCCCAGGGACCCCCATGGCGGGGCAGTGCTCACCCAGCAGGACATACCTCTTTCCCTTGCCCCTCTGAGACCATCGGGACCCATGTGGGTGGAGTCAGACTCTGCATCTCCAGCTCCAGTGACGCCACTTTGCCCGCTTGGAGATGTTGACCTGGTCATTGTCTTATCCAAGGGTGAGGCGGGCAGGGGTGGCAACTGGTGTTAGGCAATGCCTTTCACAGGCTGGCCCATCCTCCCGCCACCCTGCACAATGACACTGCTGCTGGGCTGTGACTGGGGTCCCCATGATGAGGGTGTTGTGGTGGCTGGGGCTTCCGAGAGTTGTTCCCCCAAGCAGGCAGCTGTCGAGGGGGCCACGGGGGCTATTTCTTCTCACTCATGAGACGGGTGCGCCCCTACTCCACCCCCCTGCCTCTGGTTCTGGCCCTCCCCGCTGTTAGCAGTTAGCACCCACCAGGTGCCACCACTCTGCAGCATCCCTGCTGCTGGGCCACCCAAGTAAACCCAGGGAACTCGGGGCGTGTGGGAGGCTCTGCCAGTCACAGCAGCGGGATGTGTGGCCGTCTGGGGATGCTTTTTCCTGCAACATCAGCATCATCGCACCTTGGTGTCCCCCTGATTTTCAACGAAAGGATTCACAGGCATGGGAAAAACCGCAGCCCAGAAGCACCCAGCCATCCAGCCCTGCCCATTGCCATTTCCACAGCCTCTCCACGCACTTAGACCAACTAAAACACACAAATAAGAGCACGCTGTTTCTTCTTCTGCAGTTTATTCTGTTCGCCCGACAGTAAACAGTTCATCACAGAGAGCTCATCGTTCACACAGAGATCCACCGCCCCAGGGCGCACGGCCACCGAGCACCCACAGCAGGGCTGGGCCGTGGCTTCATTTCCATTTCTTCACAATTTTAAGAAGAAACACTCTGGTCAGTATCCTCGGATGCATTTTGTTGGGAACTTTTACATACGCAAGTGTCAATTCCTGCCAGTGAGTCTGTCTGCAGGCAAGTCCATGTGCCTTGCACGTTTCGATATCTCATTTCAGAAACTACTGTGCACACTTTCCAAGCAACACTGTTTGGGCATCTTAAAATCAACACACGATGGTCCAGAGAGGCACAGAGAGAAACAGGCCGGGGAGCATCCCGGAGCCCACGGGGAACGGCACTGGACTGGCCTGGTGCCCCAAGGACAGTGCCCAGTGGCTGCCTCCTGTGCAGGCTGGTGGATCAGGGTGTCCTGTCCCAGAAGGGCCCACAGGGGCCTTGGGTGTGGAGGGCGGGCGGCGTGGCTGGGGTGCCGCCCGAGTGGTTTTCTGCAGCTCTTGGCCCTGCCCTGCCCAGTCTCCTTGCAGGAGTCTGTTCAGGAGCCTTTGGAGAAGGGAGGAGCAGGACAAGGAAGTGGAGGTGCAGCCCTTCCCAGAGGCCCCAGGAATGTGTCACAGGACTGAGAGAAAGCGGAAGGAGGGGGGGGGCCTGTCCCTGGGAGGAAAGGGACATCAAGAACGCTGACGAATGAATAGTGAGTTTGCCCTTGAACCTCGCTGGCTTCGCCATTCTCAGGCGCAAAACAAGGGCCGAACACGTCTATGCCCAGCTGCACAGTGGGCGGCGGTTCATCTCAGCCCCTGACAGGCCAGGCCTTTCCCTGCATAGCTCAGACCTGCCTCCCAGCTCCCCTGGCAACAGCACAGCAGCCTGGCTCCCAGGTCCGGCCTGCCTGCTGTGAGCAGGAGGAGGGAGGAAGAGCAGCACCAAGGAGGACAGCTGGGGACAGGCCGTCGTTAACTCCTCGAGGCCTGGATGCGGCCCTGGCCAGGGCGGAGGCGGGATGACCAAGAGCTTCAGGGCTTCTGTTTGCTGGAGGTCAGGCCGAGCCCCTTGGACCCAGAACAGGCACAGGGTGTCAAGGACAGAAAGGGTGGCCACAGGCAATGGTCCCTACAGGCTGGACCTGTCTGCCCAGGTCCTTGCTGAGTCCCAGAGGGCAGGACAGGGAGCAGGTCTGCGAGGTCCACCCAGCCCGGGCCCCTCCTCCACACCCTGGCAGCCTGGGGACGGGGCTGGTGGTCTCCCCTCTCCCTCGGCTTGTCTCTCTGAGGGTCTCATGTGTCCTGGGGTAAGCCAGCTCTGTACTCCAATCCCCTGACCTTGGCTGGACCCTCAGTTTCTGTCTCCACTTCCAGGGAAGCTGAAGAGAGGCTGTCCCATCACACATCACAATCTAAAAAGAAGAGAAAACAAGTAAGTAGGAGCTTTGCACTCGGGGGAGGAATCTGTCCTATAAATCTCGTTCAGGTATTATTAGGGCCGAAAGTAGGTATGTCTGCTCCCGGGGGTGGGGTAGGGGCTGGCCTCTGGCATCACAGAACTGCCCCAGCAGAGGCGAGACTCCAGGTGCTCAGGGCAGGTGATGCTTTAAGTCTGCCATCCTTGGGGTCTTCAGGTCCAGCTGGACCACGAGGTCAGAGGGCACGGCCATCGGTCAAGGTAGGTGAGCTGTCTTGTTTCTCTGCCTCATTGCAACTTTCGGAGGAAGGTGAGGGCGCCCTCCTTTTAGACATAAGGAACCAGAGGCTCCGAGAGGTGCAGAGCTGGCCCAAGGTCACACAGGTCAAACAGGACCCGAACCGGGGCCCACACATGTGTCAGCGATACTGGCAAAGCCACTTGGCTGGGGTGCTGCTGGGAGTGGGACTGGTGTTGAGAAGCAGGGTGCCCCATGAGCTGCTTCTCAGGGCTCCAGCCTTGGGGTCCAAACGCCCAGGGAGCAACTGCAAAGCTGCCCCAAGGGTCACCTGATAGCCTACAGCCCCAGGACAAACCTGAGTCAGTGCAAAGGAAGGCCCAGTGCTCAGGGGCCTTCCCACCCCAGGACAGTCACTTCCCGGCTCATGTCACTGGGCAGCTCCATAGCCTCTGGGTGCTGGTGTCCCCTGAATCTGTCCCTGGGCAGCTTGAAGAGAAGCCAGCCGGTTGCGCTTCCCGTGAGCTGGCAGGTAGCAGAAGGAAAAGCGGAACTTCCTGATTATAAAATGCCAGGGGCCAGAGGACCTGCACACGGCCCCCTCCACACCTCTTGTCCAGGTCATTAGTGGGGTTCACCCAAGACCCTCAGCAGGAAGGCAGACTGGAGTCCATGTCTCTGCCTTCCAGCCAGGTGGGGCTGTGGCTTTCTATGTTCCAGGCCCCTCTCCCAGGCCACCTGGGACCATCGGCCACAGGGACCCCACTCAGCCAGGAGAAGTAGGAGGAGGAGAAGCAGCTGCTGGCCAGCCACATCTGGTATCCAGGGCGATGGAAGCCGGGCTGGGCGGCTGCTGCCTCCAGGCCACAGCCCTTCCCCTCCCCAACACCAGCTCTGGAGACGCAGGCTCGAGGAGGTAGCCTGAGCATGGACAGGCTGCTTGTCCTGACCCACAAGGCTTTTGGGAAAGGGCCAGGAAGGAGGGGCAGCTCTAGGGGATGTGAAGAGGGTTGCAGGAGAAGCTGGTCCCCAGAGTTTGGACAGAGCCTGGAGGGGCAGGCGGGGCGGCCCATGCCAGGCAGCACCCACCTGCTCAGAATGCAAAGGGGATCTGGGGACACAACTGTGACCTCAGCAGGCCCTGCCTGGGGTCTGTGCACTGGCTGGCACGGGTGGGGCAGGAATAGCAGAGACAAGCGGATTTATAGCCTGAGGTGCCCTCCTCTCCGAGCCCATGATTCAGGCCAGCTGCCCTCTGGCCCACGGTGCCCCTGGTTACTTATTCTGAATGTCACCATGGTCCTCATCCCCCTAATCGCAGCCTACGAACTGATCTTGAAAAGCTGGCTTCCTTCAGAGCGGGCCCCATCTCTGTGCATGGAGGTGGGGGAAGCGGGGAGCCTCCTTACAGAGGGGGCTGTGTCCTGGGTCACAGGGGAGGGGTCAGAGGCTCCAGCATATCAGGGAGATGTCAGGGGCTCCTGTGACTAATTCAGAAGCAGAACCCCCATCTGGGTCTCTGGTCACTGCAACCCCTCCTGCCTCTTCTCTCCAGAAGCCTCTGAGCCACCGGACGGACATGCACTCTGTACCCAGCCTGGGTCTTCTGACTGCCCGGCTGCACATGTGTTTGTTCTAGAACAAGCCCCAGGAAGAGCTGGAAAATCAGCATGTTCCCCGCAGACCAGGGAGGACACTTCATGGGCTGCTTCTGGAGTTGGGAGCTGGAGATTTGGGAGCCGGTGTGAGGCAGTTGCCACACAAAAGGCTTAGTGGGCACAGGAGGGGTTAGGACATCCTCCTGAGGAACAAACAGCAAGGTGATGGAGGCAGGCCCTGAGGGTTGCTTCCGGAGGGGGAGCTACCCTTGGAATAGGATTCCCTGGCTTTGCCTGATGCTCTGTCAGTAGAGTGCGACTCTCCAGGTCCCCTGTCACCTCCTAAAGCCTCCCCACCAGCCCTCAGCTCCAGGCTGATCTCCAGATTAAGGAGCTCAGGGCCACAGCTGAGACAGCTAAACCCCCAGGCAGGCGCAGGATGGATGGTGGGGGGCTCTCCCCAGGCCCTTCCCGGCCCCCCCACACACACTGGGCCCTGCTCTCCCGGCCCTGCCCTGCTGAGCTGCTGAGGCTCTAACTTGTAGCCTCCTCTCACTGAGGTTTGAACACCCCTCCAGGGAGGGGTGCAGTGGGGCTGGGAGGAAGGTGAGGCTGGAGGGGGGCCAGAGTTCCCTGAGGGCCCCCCTGGCCAGTTACCCGGCTCCAGAGCAAGATGAGTCCCGCAGCACTGAGATGTGGCCGCAGGCCCAGGAGGGAGATGCATTCGGGTGTGCAAAGCTTTCCTGAAGAGCCCAGCATTTCCTGAACCAAAGACCCCAAACCTTTTAAAACACAGATGGGAAACAAGTGCCCTCCTGGAGGAGGTCCCCAAACTGTAAGAGGGCTCTCCCAGATTCATCTTCGAGAAGGACTGGAAAGCACGACACAGGGCTTTTGGACAAAGGTCCTGGACTTGAACGTTTAATGAAGCTGAGCCCAGAGGGCAGGACCAGAGCAGCAGCGCCCGTCACTAAATCCTGAGACCCTGCACAGAATAAGAGGGGCCACGTGCTCCCTGCCCAAAGGCAGGACCCAGGACGATGTCTGGAGGCCTGGCTCTACTTGGGCCTGCACGGGGGTGACCGGGCACAACCAGAGGCCCAGCCAGCAGCCGCTCCCCGTCCATGTCCTCTGCTGCCCAGCTCCCAGCTCCCCTCTGCTGGGCCACACCTCCCTCCCACACTGCCTGACCTCCACCCACTTTGGGGACAGGCTGCGCTCCCACAGAACGAGAGTCCTAAGAGGCCCTGCAGCGCCCCTGTCCGGAGGCTGTCACCACTTCACCTGCTGGCGCTGGCGGAGCTGGAAGAGTCACAGCTCCCGGAAGTCCAGGTCCCTTGTGCAGCCTCGGCTGGGGGCTCAGGAGGTCGGTGAGCCAGGGGTAAGGCCTCTGCTCCGCCCCTTCCCTGTCCAAGGTCAGGCCTCTGCAAGGGCCTCTGTGGGGGCTCCCCTATTCTATCCCAGACACCATCCTGGCACAGCTATGGGCAGTGGGGATCTGGGGCCAGGGGAAGCCATAATGTGATAAGCAGACTGGCCATCTGGCTTGGGGACAGGAGAGAGCCTAGACTGGCCACTTCTGTTGTCCGGTCCCGAGGGACCCTGTGTCGGGAGAGACAGACAGCCAGATGGACAGGCACTGGCCTGGGTCTGGGTGGGCGCCAGTGAGTTCGCTGTCATCAGAGCTAAGCAGTGGAGGCGGGGAGGGTGCAGGGGCGTGGAGCCAGCCCCCCAGGGCAGAGGGCTGAGCTGCCCACCCAGGCCAGGAGCATGGCTCCCCAGGTAAGCCCAGCCCAGCCCAGCTCACCAGCCACAAGCAGGTCCCCTTCCTCCCAGGGAAGGCAAACACATCCCGGCACCTTCTCAGACATGCATGCAAAACTAATTATCACGGGGAGACATGCGAGCAGCCCAGCCGCCAGCGCCACACCCTCCAGTCCACGCAAACAAGGCCAGCCCTTGTCCAGGACACGCACAAAGCTTTGTTGCTAATTTAGGCATCTGTCTCTGTCTGGTCTGGTCCTCCTGCCTGCACTGGGGTTTTTCCCAGCCCCTCGGACAATGCTGGGAACGGGCCTTCCCGATCCCTTATTCAAATCACACCTCAGGACAATGGGTTCATTGTGCTGCCTCAGAAAAGGGAAGGGGGGGGACAGCAGAGTGGAGGGAGGAACTGGGAACCCAGGAAAGTGTTTACTAACACAGCCCCTGCAGCTGTCTCGCCCTCACTCCAGAAGTCCCGGGACTCAGAGGTGGGGGTCCAGAGTGGATGTGGGGTCCTGTGTCTGTGGGGCCAGGAAACAAACTCCGACTCCAAACCCGCCCCGCTGGCCGCTCCCCCTGCACGTCCAGGGCTAGACACGTCCTTTGTGGATGGGTTTGGGGGTCCCTTTCTGTCCTGCTTCTGAGCCTTGTGATATGCAGGTCCGGCTGCAGAGGGGAGACGGCTGGGGGGAGAGGGGCTGGCTGCTGTGTGGGGTGGGACCGGCTGTGTCGGCCATTGTCTTCAGGCAACGTTTCATTTTCTCTTCCTTCTCAGCTAATAAATTAGAGAGGAGACCAGGGGCTGCGAAGGGACAGGCTCCGCACGGCGGACGGCGGCGGGTGCCGCATGAGCCACGGCAGATGGGGCTCCTGGCCAGAGAGCAGTGCGTGCACACACACACCTCTCCACACTCACTCGCACACGTCTCTCCACACACACACACAAATCCCCGAATCCCGGAGGACTGTGACATGCCCACCCCCTGCACCAGCAGCTTGTCGCACGCATGGGTGTGCCCGGATGGGACAATGTACAGACACACAGGCTGGCACCGACGCGCAGACAGAGGCACACCAGAGGCAGCCCGGTCACACACACTGACAACAGCGTGGCGAGAGCATCAGCTGCAAGCCCACAGCCGCTCCCCACAGCCCCTGCCCGCTGTCCCCGGGAGGCAGCCCCCCGTGGAGGCCGAACACCATGTCAGGACCCAGACGGGCACTGAGGCCACCTGGGATGGGCGTTTCACGCTGGCTCAGCCCGGGTCACGTGCTCGGAGGGGCCTAGAGTGTCTTCAGTGTTCAGAGGAAGGGGTTTAAAGTCACCTTCGTGGTCCTGCCCTGTGGGATGACTTGTCCTGTGTCTTGGGGTAAAGTGGGGCTGTTTTCCCTCGAAGCAGAAGCCACGGGTTGGGGTGACTGCTTTCTGCAGCTGAAATAATTTTAAGACAGACATAGAGAATCGAGAGGAAGACAAATGGTGGAAACCGCAGAGACTTTCTGACATGCACTCCTGGGGTGGAGGCTCCTCTCCAGCACCCCCGAGGAGTGAAATGTGTTAGATGAAACCAGGGGAAATGACCAGTCTGGAAATGCTGCTCTTGTTTTTGAAGGACAGGTGAGGCAGGGGTGAAGGGGAGGAGGAGGAGGGGAGAGGGAGGGGAGAGGAGCAGGAGGAAGCATCTCTATTTTATTTTATTTAGCTATTCACACTGCTTGTTCCCTGCTGGCTCCCCAGCTGGGACTTGAACCCAGGGGTGTGTGTCTTCACGCCTTCAGAGGTGACTGACCCAACCGCTGCTCCCCCAGGGTGCGCCCATACAGGACAGCTTTTGATCTCGGGTGTTCCCTGGTGGAGCAGCAGTGAGGTCTCTGCTTCTGGCCGAGTGTAGTCCACATTCGTCTCAAGGACCTGGGTCCTCATCCCGGGGCCAGGGGGAACAACCACAAAAGTCAGGCATACTGAACTAAAAACAATCGTGCTCCCTCCTCCTCTCTCTGCCTGCACCTTTTCTTCAAAAAAAGAAATTTCGTCTGGCTCGATCTAATATGCAGCCGGCTCTAGGAACCATGGAGGCCATTTTCCCTTATTGTATCTTCTCCCAAAACCTTTTTTTTTTTTTTTTTTTAAAGGAAAGGTGCAAGCAGGAATAAAGGGGACTAGGCAGGCAGGAAGAGAGAAGCGGAAGGAACACTTATTTTTATTTAGTTATTCACAACTAAACAGGCACACCCAGTTTGTTTTTTAAGAGAGGAAGGGAGAGGAGGAGGAAGCACTTAAGGAAGGAAAGAAGTAAGGGAGGGAGGAAGAGAGGAAGGGAGGAAGGAAGGAAGGGGAAGATATGTCTTTAGTCCATTGTTCATTTTGGCTTTTCACCCTGCCCCTGAGTCTCGAACCCTGGTCCTTGGTCCTATGGTTCACACACCAGGGCTCAGCTGCCTGGGCCATAAGATGCAACCCTCCTCCCCAGGCCTTTAGTCCCCCCACAAATCAGACATCCAAGACCAAGTCTACCTGGGACCAGGCATCTAGCCGTGTAAATCCATCCCCCAGGAGCCGGCGGAGTTAACCACTCGTGCGCACACGCACACAGCCCGAGGCCCAACCGGCCAGGACCCACCTCAGGCTCCTCCACCAGGGTTCCTGCTTCTCTTCCGCCGTCTGCGGATGCTGGAGGGGACGGGAACGTGGGAGAGTGGGACAGGCAGGTATCTGTGCACAGACTTTGTCCCCCAGGAAGCATCAACTGGCAGCGTGCGCTGTCAGCTGGTCACCGAGTGCAATCCAAGGCCACCCTCTTGTACATATGACATCCAGTCAAAGTGCCCCTGGGAGACTCCGGCGAAGGCAGCGGAAGAAAGCAGGGGCCACCACCCTGCCGGCATCTGCACCCCACATGTCCTTTATCACTCCTGGTCACGGTGCAGAGGGCACCCATCGAAATCCAAAGTACGTGTGGCGGTTTGGAAGCAGAACCCAGTGTCTGCACTGACTGCTGCTTCCTAGTCCACCGGGGAGTGCCCCGTCCACGCATGTGCGTCAGGCTGCAGGCAGCAGCTGACCTGTCCCTGCAGGCGCTGAGGGTCTCCTAGTGGCCAAGGACCTGGGGCTCCATGCAAAGATGTGGAACCACCTTCCCCGCAGCGGGAAGTGGCAGGGTCCCGCCTACATCGCCACGTTTGTAAAGGGAAGCAGCAGCAGAGGCAGGAGGAGAGGAGGAGGCTCTCCATTGGTCTCGGGTAGTCACTCATCCTGGTGGCTCCCTTGGCCCTGGGACGCAAACCTGGGTCCTTGGGATGTACATGGACTGCACTGGCCCAAAGGCGGCTGACCAAACCCTACTTCACCAGGGCAGGCCCCCTCTATATCTTTGAAAATACTTTAACCACAAATGCCATGTAACTTCTCTAGTTGGCCTTTCTAAACACCTAGGCACACACATAGATCTCAGTTGGAAACCACGATGCCACGACAGTAGGATGAAACCGGTTTGGACTCCCTGCTCCTGGGAGGCAAATGAGCGAGGGATGACTCACAGGGCTGGGGCTCAACCTTAGGGACTCCTCCCAGCCCCCCGGTGAGCGGGGAGAAGCCAGCGGCTGCCCCATGTTGCTAACTTTACACACAGCTCATCCCACAGAGCGGCACTCAGGATCCAGAACCGGGAGCAGAATCGGGACGGAATGCTGACCCTGATGCCCCAGCGCCTGGTTTTTCCACGGAGGTGGACCTCTGAACAGGGATTCATGTAGACGTGATTTATTATTTGATTATCTCTGTGTATTACGTCAAAGACCTTCCCGGCCAGTCTCACACACAGATCTCGAGAGCTGCTGCTATTCCGATCCGCAAGATCAAAGCTGTTTTTAAGCGAAGAAAAGGAAATTGAGATGTCACCATTCGGCACGGAACCAGTGGAGAATGAACGTGCCAGCCCAGGCTCCGTGGCTGCTAAGGTCACTGTGGGCAGAGCGGGAAAGGGCCTCTGACTCTGCTCCCCGGGGCTCTTGGGGTGTGAAGAGGGGCAGGGCAGCTGCAGACGGGTGAACTGCTGCTCCCCCATGTCCGCTCAGCCCGCACCCCGCTCCCCAGCCTGACCTGCCCCCCACTGGACAGAGAGATGCAATTCCATCTTGCAACAGCTCAGAGTGCTGGATAAGTGTCTGTGGCTTTCCTCTCGGTGACCCCAACGCTTGCCCAGAGCCTGACACATAGTACATATGCTCCATAAATGTCGACGGAGTCAATGAACACAATTAAACACACATAGCACACGCACATGCATGCAGACACACACACACCGCCCGGCAAGGGAAAACGTCCAGCACGATGAGTGACAAGACCACTTTCCTTCACTAGTTCTTGGCCCCTGCCGTCTGACCGGACCTCCCCCGGACCCCCAGGCCCAGGTCCCCGACCCGAATCTCTGCAGGACCCCTCCCGGCCCCTGCAGCCCCACCTCTTTGGCTCAGCTAGAAAACACGCTGAGGACAGAGGTCCTCCTCCGCGACCCCATCCCGGTGAAGTCCTCCTCTCTTAACTGCCAAGGCCCGGACCAAAACACCCAGACCCTGGACAGCTGCTTCCGTCGACTGGCTCTGCTCTGAAGGGTGGGGCCGCAGGCCCGGGGTTCTCTCTGCACTTTGGAGCCTGTGCATGGTCAGTGAACGCCAGGACCCACGGTGGAGGGATAGCTACACCGATCCAACCCCTACCTTCCCAGAGCCTTCGCTCATCCATGTGGTCACTGGGCCGAGCCTTCCTGGCTCCCCCTTCCTCCAACACAGATATTATTCCCTGAGCCCCACAGGTATGAGTGACCATCTCCAATCTATAAGGAGAAAACCAGCCCAGAGAGAGGTAAAACCACGTGACCGAGGTCACACAGACTCTGGCGCTGGGCCACACACAGGGTCTCACACCACTGTGACCTTGGAGTCTGCCAACCTGCAGCGGAACAGACACGTGGTCTAGAAGCAGCTAGAAATGGGTAAAGGAAGCTGCAGGCTCCGAGGGCGAGGTGGCTGCCAACCTGAGCCTGCCTCCTCCACACACCTGCCTCGGGCTCGCCTAGGTAGCCAGACGTGGACAGGGAGGTCGCACAGCCTCTGCTTGGGGACCAGACATGGCTGGACAGAGGAGACGACGCCTCAGGGGAGGTGCCATCGCAGGCTGGAGGGTCACCCTTGCATTGGGCTGCAGTGGCCCCTTGGTGTCATGAGCAGACTAGGTGGCTTGGACGGACCGACATTCCATTCTGGGCACTTCAGCTGTGATCCCATGTCAGTGAGGAGAACAAAGGCTTGGGATGCTCCGCGCCCCTCCCGGCGAGCGCCGAGGCTCCTGGGGCCCTGTGCTGAGCTTCCCACACGACCTTCCAGGTGTGTTGTCGGCCCGAAGCTAGAGATGCTGCCGAGCCCACCCCAAGACACTGGGGTGCCCCTGCCACTTCCAGCGCCCAGCCCACCCGGGAGAGAGGACCCTCCGGGGAAAGCCTGCCACTAGCGGGGGCTGCAGCTCCAGGGACACACTGCATGCCGCCACCCCAGGGGCGTCTGGTCCCAGGTTACAATCACCACTCTTCCTGCTCCAAGAGTTGAGTCTTAAGTAGGTCAAGATGCAAAGCGTCAGCTCAGAACGCGGCACAGCTAAGTGCCCAGCACCCAGCCCATCATGACTCACCGTGGCTTCCAGCCAGCTCACTCCTCGACCCCCAGGCCCAGGTGAAGGGCCTTCTCTTCATAAGGTCGTGGTTAGCCCAGAGGCCGGGACCAGGGGTCTCTGAGACGGGAAGCGGGCTGGGGGCCTAGCTGGAGTCACGGCCAGGAGTCCTCAGAGGGGAGAAGCTAGCCCAGGCCCCTCTGTCCTCAGCAGCGGGAGAAGCCCAGCGCCTCTGCCTCTGGAGAAAAGCTCTTGAAAGACCCAGGACTCGGCGGGGAGCCAGGGCGGGAGGCCCAGTCCAGAAGCTTCTTCAGCAGCCTACAGGGCTGAGGGAAGAGGGGCAGGCAGGGAGGGGCAGGGAGGGAGGGGCACTGCGGAGCCTCGGCCAAGGGGAACCTGCCATCGGCCTGGGGAGCCTTTGCGGGCCCCGTGGTGCCACACGCATGGGGGGCCACACATGCGGGAGGAGACAGAATCACTGCTAGGACAGGGAGCCCAGGGTCACCGTCCCGTCATTAAAGCTGCATCATTAGAGCCCCACCCACAGACCCTTCTGGGGGTACCATTGCCCCCTCGTAACCGAATGACACAACTGTAGCTGCCTCCAACGACTGAGGAGCGACCCCCGTCTAAGAGCCCCTCAGACCACCGGGCCTGCTTGCCCGAGGCTCCCCGGGCACAGAGACCTTCCAGGAGGGCCCAGGCGTATGGGGCATCGGGCCCGGAAGGTCTTCATTCCCTAGTCCCGACCAAGAGAAGAGGTGCTCCGCGCGTCACGGAAACCTTCTAGATGTCACCTTAAAAAGGAAGAGCTGCGCCCCGGTGTTGGGTTCAGTTCACATCCACCCCAAGGTCCTGGGTTCATGCCCCGGGCCCGGCAGGAACGACCAAGGACGAACAACTAAATAAAATAAATGCTAACTCTTCGTCTGTCGTCCTGCCTGCCTACACGCCTTCATTCCTGCCTGCACCTTCCCATTAAAAAATAAGTCAGAAGAAACAGGCAGAACTACTTGTAATGACCTTCCATTGAACTCGACATTACCCGTGACCAGCCTCACACGCTCAGCAGTGCTGTCGTGTGGACGCCCCAGCCCAGACAGCAACCGCCTGCATTTTCAGACCTCGGGAGAGGGCACCGGGCTCCGGAGGGGAGCCCTCAACTCAGTCCCTGTGGCCAGACTCGCCGGCCTCCCCGTCAACACGCCCATCCTTTTGACAGAGACCCGGAGTGGAGGAGACATAAATGGATTTACTTGACATCACAAGCTCGGGAACAAAGACTGTCAGAGGAGCAGGAGGGACATTCTGGGAGACCTCTGTCCCGGGGGCCCATCTGCACAGCACACCCACGTGTGCCACCCCGGATCCGGGCACCTGGCTCCCGCGGGGGGTCAGTGCCGGCTCCAGCGTGGGGCCTGGTGAATTTTCTGCCTCGTCTCCCGGGAGGAACTCGCCACAAAAGCTCCCTCTGCTTTAGAAGGCAAGAACAAGTCATGCATTTACCCAGCGCGGCTCGTCCTCACCCTCCGAGTCGCCATGCCAACACAGTCATAATTACCGAGGAGCGCGCCAATAGTGGCGGCGGTGACAAAGACACTATATCAGGGCCTGTGAGCTGAGCAAGGTCAGGCTCGTCGAGGCCCCAGCTTCCTGCCCACTTCCTTTATTCCCCTCCGATGCAGCTCTTTCCTTCATTCTTTCTCTCCCACCCAGATGGTCTCTGATTATGTTTTCTCTGCAAAGAAAGACGCTCTGGCTTAGTGTATAAAACATTTTTATAGCAATTAGGAGACAGGTTCTCCTTTGAATCCCGGTTTTAACTTGTGGGAAAAGTCACTTTAACTTCCAGGCCTCGGTGATTTCGCTGTGAATGGGGAGAAAGAAGGCGCTGGACAGCGCCTCCCCAGCAAGTGGGCCCCTGCATCTAATTCACCTGCTGCCCTGTCTGGGTGACCGCAGGACCTCCTTGAGGGGCCGTACCCGAGGTGCCAGGAAACAAAAGAAGGTTCAAATCAGAGAGGGAGCTGGTCCCAACACCCCAAGAACGGCAGGAAGGGGGAGCCAGGAAGGGTGGGCTGTCAGATTATAAAAAGATGGTGGGATGGAGAAGAACCATCAGGCTAAGTGACAAGCACCCTGAGGCCCCCAGGGAGAATGGAGACATGTACCCGTTTAAATGAGAGGCCGGAAGAAGGCAGACGGCCGTCACCCGAACCCTCCACAAGGGTGCCCCAATTTCAGAACGCCCAATGTACCAACATCTGAACTTACAAAGGAGATAAATGGGAGGCTGATGATTAGCATCACAAAATGATTATTCCCTTTGTAAAAGGGTTCACTGCAGGACTGCTTTAAATAGTGCATTTAAACCATGATCTGATTTGCTAAATTCGATTTATACACGTCTACTGCCTAAGCTGGTATGCGGCTGTATTTACATGTCTCCCCTTGGCTCAGAGGAGGGGAGAGGCCAGCCATTATTTGGGGTCTTTAATCCTTGCAGACAGTAACTAATCTGGGGAGCTGAACCCTGTTTTTCTCCCACAGCTGGGGCTCTAGCTGCAGACTGGCCTCAGTTCTCCGCCCTGCCCGGCCTGGGCAGAGCCCAGCCAAGGGCCACAGTCAGGACTGGGGGATCTGTAGAAGCCTTTTCTGCCAACAGGGAGGGGCTGACACCCCCCCCCATACCCAAGGAAACAAACAACTTTCAGGTATAAATTTTCAGAGAATATGGTCTGTGGCGGGCTCATCGGCAGTGAGCATGCCAGGGGGCCAAAGGCCATCTTTTGGGGACCATGGAAATTTACTAAAGTCAGTACTGGGGATATGATGAGCCTCACTCTGTGGTTCGCACTTGAGCCCTGGGAAGCAAACCTGGACAGGCACAGAGAGGCTGGCTGTCCACCAAAAGAAGACAAAAGAACGGATTCGGCAGGTTCCACAGTGTTGCAGTGACGGTCACTGGGAGACCCTCCTTAGGTCACCTACAGGGACCTGCAGGCCTCAATGACACAGGGGCTTCGAGAGAGAAATGACCCTTTCCCAGGAGGTCCAACAATGTGATAGGGGCCACTTAGGGGCCAGACCGCTGCCCGAAAAAGATATGTACACACTGAGCTCACACCATTTGCTAATAGAGAGAGGCCTAAGGAACTCATAGGCTCAGGAACCCAAGAATGAAAAACTACCAGGCCCTCCCTTCTAGAGAACTGTCGTCAGACACCCCCCACCTCATCTCCTGAGTTCCAGAGGCTCAGCCTCGGAACCCCTAACCCATTTATCAAATATTTACAGGTACCCCAAATGATGAGCCAGCCCCACACAGAACTGGGGGCTGAGGAGCTGATGGGTGAGGGAGGTGTCACAAGACCATTCTTGAGGAGGCTACCAAGGGTCTGGGAACTAGGCCGGGACCCCGGAGCCCAGGACCCGGTCCTTCTCTGCTAGCTAACGTTGTGTCTTGGGGGCCTGGTTTCTCATCTGTGACATGAGCCCTTGACCTACATAATCACCAAGCTTTAAATTTTCTCTAAATTGTATAAAGGGAAAAGGTTCATCTCTCTACAAATCCGGAGAAGTTTCCATTTTGATCAAAGTTAGAAGCCATCCTGCTTTTGTCTTAGCTGCTAGGAGGCGAGGAAGAGCCATAACATTAAATCAAAACATCCGTTTAGGTCAGGAGGTGGGGTTCATGGGAGTGGGCCTGGACCCTGCGGGCGTTGACAGCAGGGACCCCAGGGTGTTGACTGTTAGCTCAGGGTTTGGGGCAGACGGCCAGAATCCACACCTCAGCTCTGCCACATCCACATCCCAGCTATGGCCAACGTCACCATGAGGAACTGGACACACCGCCTTCCACACAGAGGCGTGGACACAGGGAAGGGGCAAGGCTAGACCCCGTCAGAGCACAGAACAGGCCCGCTGCTTCTTGAATAACATGCTGGGGCTGGCCTGGGAGGATCCCGAGGTCGTAGTTCACTTGGGGACAGTTAGGACAGCAGCCACAGCGTTTAACTCCACACACACACACACACACACACACGCACGCGTGCACACACACTCACACCCGGCTGGTAGGGCCACTGTTCTGAATCTAGGCCGGTCTGGGGTCTGGCTCACAGTCGCTGCTGGGGAGCCCGCCTGCTTCCTCCAAACTGACCGGCACAGCACAGCCGGGTGGCCCTTACTGGAGCCTGAGCGCAGGTGCTCTGTCCCAAGTCCCACCACACCAGCGACTCTCGGCGCACACGTGGGCCGGGGCGCGGCCGGGCAGCCTGGGCTTGCCGTCCACCCGGCCACCGCCACGGGGATGCGAGAAAAAGCGGCCGGTAGCCACGCGTCTGCCTTTCCTCCAAAGCGCCTGGTTCCAGACTCCAAAACAACGCCCGCGCCGCCTGCGCCTGCGCCTCCTTCCCGGCACAGCCCGACGCGCGGCGGCCCGGGGCGCAGACGCGGCCGAGGTCGTGGCGACCAGGCGGAGGGGCCGGGAGGCGAGGGGCCGGGAGGCGGCGGGAAGGAGGCCGGCGGCTGTGCGCGCCCGAGGCGTCCCAAGGGCGGCTCCGCGGAGGCCAGCCGGGCGGCGGCACTGGCGGCGCGTCCGATCAGGACTGGGCCGGGGCCGCCCACCGGGGGCCACGCAGACCTCCCAGCCGCTCCATAGGGCCTCCGGCCCGCGCTCCGCAGACCCGCCCGGCGTCCGGAATGGCTCCGAGGCCTGGGGACACGCCAGGGGCACGCGGGCGGCCCGGAGAGGGGTGCCGTCCTGCCCTGTGCGACTTGCGCGCCACCGCGGCCCGTCTGCGTCCGTTTTCCGAAGCGGGACGCGGGCGCGGCCGGACGGGCAGAAGCCACCGCGCCGTCCCTGTCCTCAGGTGCAGGGGCGAGGCTACCGCTCCGGTGACAGCCGGCAACCGGACACCCAGTGTACAAGTCTCCTCGAGGCCAGAACCCTGGAGCCGCCGTGTATTGGCGCCTACTGTGTGCACTAGTCGCTAAGTTGTGTCGAGGCGCCACGCGGGTGCGACTGGGAATGGCGGTGGGTCGGGCCCGGGGTGGGGGAGGGCGTCGCTTTTCTGGTGACCCAGCCGAATCTCGATTCTCCCCACACCAGCTCAGGCCGCAGTGGGGGTGCAGGCAGACACCCCTCCTCCCACACCCTGGCTCTGGCCACTCACCTTCCGGTGCGCCCCTGCCAGACTCCCCGTTGCCAATGGCTTCGAATTCAGGCCTGCGAAGAGGGCGCCGGGCGCCAGGTGCCGGCGGGTCCAGGAGCCAGCGAGGTGCCAGCCAGGGAGGGGCTGTAAAACAGAGGGGAGACATCAGGCGCCCCCCATGCCGGCCGGGAGTCCACCCAGTCCACTCGAAGGTGGGTAGCCACACTCCTCAGACCAGGGAGGCTGCAGAGCACTCTCTGCACCACGATGCCAGGATCCCTCCCGCCCAGGACAATGGAGGGAAGCTGGGTAGGGCAGGCAGGGCCCTCTTTCCAGGCTGGACTTCCTGCCGGTCTGTGGGCCAGGAGGAACCTGTGTGCCCCTCACAGCTAGAGCTCTGGAAACGGAGAGCCAAGCAGTGAGTCACTTCGTGCCACCAGAGCTGAGGGCGGAGTACCTCACCCAGTCTGCCAGCCCCAGCGCCAGCCCCAGCGCCAGCGCCACCAGGGCCCCACTGGCTTCCCCTGACCTGCCTCCTGTGAGTCCCGAGGCTCAGACCCTCCAGCTAGTGAGCCTGCTATGTGATTCCCCTCCCCGTTGCCAGACTTAGAATTCTGCATCCTCTCCGTACTCCTCACCAACAGGTCTCTCCTCAGATTCCTTCTGCTTTGGGGTCCCGGTTAGGGCCAGTGGACCTGGCAGGCACTGGAGGAGGCTCTGCACACCTTCTGGTGCTTCCCTCTCCAATGGGTGGGGCTTAAGTCTCCCAGCCTGGTCCCAGGTCCCCATCGTATCCCAGCCCAGAGAAGCTGTCATTACTCAATGCACCCTGGGTGCCAAAGGCTTTATTTGCATATTTTCATTGTCGCCTGACCCCTGAGGCAGGCCCCAGTGCTGTTGTGACTTATCAAAGGTACAGAATAAAGGCCAAACAGGAAACTCTCCCATTGGGATGACACCCCTCTGAGCTACTCTGGTGGCTATCCTTCTGGAGTCTGGACTGCAGCTTCATTAACCCCATCCAGGACAGGCCTGGGGCCTCCGCTCCAGACTCAGCCCCAGAACTGTGGTCCTTAGGGGCAGAACAGGCTCAGGAGGCGAGCCCACCCTCTTGCTCTGCCCCACTGATGACTGGGTGCTCGCTCGCAGCCCCTCTGGCCCCTCAGAGGACACCCACCTCAACCTGGGTCCAGAACCTAGGGGGAACCTGCCGGGCCTCAGGCTAGCCAATAATCCACTCCAGATTTTTAGAACGCTCATCTACACAGAGAAGTGGGTGACCTGGATTATTATCAGGATAATTCACGCAAGAGAGAATGAGATGAATGACAGGAAGGACATGATATTTTTACACACACAGCCCCAGTGGAGACCTCAGAAGCTAGAAAGAAGAACATTGCGAGGAAACGCCCCTCTTTGGGGTTCCCAGACAGAGAGATTCAGCCCAAGTGGTGGAGAGTAGGTGCAGAGTAGGTCGGCTGCTCAGCCCCATCCTCCAACAGGGAGGTGCTGCTCCCTTAAATGACATCGTCGATGTGACACTCACTTTTTTTTTCAACGACACCTCTATAAGAGACAGCCTCCACTTACACAGTCTGTTCACTGGGCCCTGAGGTGAAAGAAAGAAAACAAAATGAAAAAGAAAAAAGTTTGGACTTTTTCCGAAGGGAGAAGGTGGCTGGAAGTGGTCACAGGGCTGAGATGGAGGGTCCCAGAGAGCAGAGAGGTGAGTCCAGGTCTGCGGGCAGCCTGGCCTCTTCCGGGCAGTGCAGTCTGCTCTCAAAGACAGAGAAGGCTCCAGAAAGGCCACGCTGTCCATTTTGCAACACAGGGAGAGCCCAGGTTTGGCCAGAGACAAAGACAGCACCCCAAATCGAGGCTGCGAGCTGATGGGGGGAAACAGGGCGGCTGACTAGTAAGGGGTGTGAGTCCCCGGCAGATGGAAGCTGAAAGGAAGTTCTAATTAGCACAGTCCGGCACCTCCCATTAATAGCTCTTCCCAGGCTCCCGGAGGCCGAAAGAAGCCTGGAGCTGAGAGGGAAAGTGTGAAGCTCACCTGTCCCCGCTCATTAACAGCCCTGGGTGAGGAAAGGACCATCCTGCATCAGACCAGCCCACAGGACACCTCCTCCCGCTCCCTCTGCAGGTCAGATGTTGGGGCCCATCCAAGGGGAAAGTGCTTCACACACACACAAACAATAAACATGCAACATGCTCGGCCAGGCCTCCGGGGACAATGCTCCCTTCACAGACATGTGTCTTATTTTAAGAGCCCTGGCATCCATTCCACACATGTGGAACTTCAGCTGGGTCAGAGAGTCCAAGGGAAGAGCCACCGGAAAGCGGAGGGCAGGGACTGATGGGAGAAGCAAGAGGGACGTGTCTGGAGTGAGGAGGATGCTGTCCTCTGGACAGTTGGTGACATAGGGCAGCTGTATTTGTCAGAGTGCATAGACCTGTACAGGTCTTGTCCATTTCTGTGTTTCAATGACACCCCTCACCCACAGGCAGGTACCTGTCGTGCCTGGATGCGCCGGTCCACGCCCCTTTCAGGGTCACGTGGAGAAAGGGGCCAGAACGGAGAGGGGAAAGGAGCTGGTCACATCTCACCAGCCTCGGCCCCTGGGCTGGCCGGTCCAGCCTGGGCCCTGGAGGAGGAATGTCTGAATTGAATCAATTAGCTGCTGAAAACTTCAGAAAAGAAGTAAAGCCCTTCATAAAAACAAAGCCCTCTCCTTAATCCCCTCAAGGCAATCCTCTCCCCCATTCCCAGGGCTATTCCTCAGTAAACAAAGAAATCCCTCCTTCCACCTCCACACCTCAATATTCATTACGACGACCACAGCGTTCCAGGCTGCATTCCAGCCTCCTGGCGTGTCCTAATGACCGCACACCCAGGGCAGGTGACGAGGGGTTTCCCCTCTCTCTCCTTTCTCTCCGCCTCCCTGCGCCCCTTCCCTTTCCTCCTCTCTCCCTCTCTCTTTCTTCTCTTCTTCAAATTAGTGAATAAGCAAACCCAAGGCAAAGACATCACTAACTCGACTTTGTTCATTTATTTTGACAAGTGCAGTTTAATTTTAATTATTTATGATAATACTTCATAGTCGCCTAGTAAATGTGCTAGGGTATATTTGGTAACATTAATGAAGTCTGCCTAATAGGAACCTCAACTCCAGCCCCCGCCTGGAGAGCTGTGGGCTGGGGAAGAGGGGTGAGACCACTGGTCTGTGGTAGGCTTGGCCATTTTTTTTGTGGGGACTGGGGAGGAGGGAGGTTGGGGAGCTTAACAGGCTTGAGGATTAGTGAAGGGAAAATTAACCAGATTCTAGAGACAAGGCAAATCCGCAAGCCCAAGCCCATAATCGTGCCTCCGTGTGGACTGTGTGTATTTAAACACCAACACAGCGAGCACACTTTGTGATAAGGAGGCCCAGGCGTGCACACACGCCACATGCATATTTACACATGAATCTCCAATGTGCAACGCAGCAGAGGCCCAGAGAAATTAGGCTCTGGGCAATTAAAAATTGAAATAAAAATGGAAAATGTGATATACAGAGTTCTCTATCTCTTCAGAGTACCTTTCTCCTGCTTCTCCTAAACCTCAAGTGGGCGAACAGAGGAGAATTTGGAAGATAACAAGGGTAGGGGGTTTCTTTAGACAGAGATTGCTTGGGGACGCCCCCTCCAACACACAACGAACCATGAAAAGCAGGTTTATTATTTATCTGTCCACATCCGTCTGTCTGTCTCCCCAGCCTGTTACCAGGCTTAGCACAGCCAACAGTCATGTAAGTGTGTGGTTCCTTATGTGGGCCGTACACAGCCAGGGATGTGTGTTCTGTATATATAAATATGCAAACTTTTGCTCCAAACACATAGGTATCTTCTCACAGACCTCAGGGCATGTGCTCCACAGCATTTGCATGATTATCTATAATAATGAGAGAGGGAAGTCACAATAATACAATTCATGCCTTTTTAATGTAAAGAAATAGTATTAGAAAAAAGAAGCCACCTTGTTCACCCCCCATCTCTGCCCTGTGTGCCTGCGCCAGGGAGGTTTTGGGTGATTTCGAGAGGCAGACTCGGGCCATCCTGAGACCAACTGCACTGGCCGCCTCAGAGTCCAGGATTCTCCCAGGCCTGGGGGCTATTAATTGGGCAACTGTTGGCTTTTTAACCGGATGAACCCAGTGGCTAAAGGGCTGGTGGGCTCTTCTTCATTTACTAAGGACTGAACCCCTTTCTTGACACAGCCACCACGTATGTGAGGGGCAGTAGACGGCTGGCACCCAGGGACAGGCCTGAGAACAAACTCTCCCCGCTCCCAGCATGCTCTTGGTGGCCAGGGCAGCAGCCCTGAGTTCTGGGCCATCAGCTAGAGGCACCTGGCTCCCCGCTTTCACTCCCTGGCCCCAAGCAACTCCAACCCTTCTCCTTAAAAAGCTGTGGCCTGGCTCTGGCGTGGGAAAGGCAGTTTGGCGCCTTTCACAAATCCCGCATCCCCTTGAACCAAAACCAATTAGCCTGGCCCAAGGTCCTGTCATTGAGGCCCTTGGCCCTCTTTTCAAAGCCCTGCAGCTCAATTGCCACGAGGGGCCAGCCAGTGAATGCAGGACCACTTAAAGTGGGGCTTAAGCCGGACTGGCCTGGAAGGAAGGAGCCAGCTCTCGGGCTGCGCAGTCATTCTCAGAGCCACTGACCAAGGTTTTGTTCCAGCGCAGCCCCCACCTGGCTGTTTCAGAAAGCCCTCCCCTCCTTTCCAATACCCAGTCTCTGGAAGAGAGATGAAAAGCTGGTTCTAGGAAGTTGTGAGACACCCAAACTTGGCTGCTCCAGACAGAAAGGACATCCCCACTCAGTCCTGCCCCCAATCATCTTGCCTTCCTTGCAAAGTAAGAGGAAGCTCCTATACCCAGAATGCCCACTGGGCACGGGCTGCCTCCCTCAAACAGCCTGCTCAGCAGCCCATCCTGCAGATGACAAAACTGAGACTCAGGTA